>VCRD01000974.1:171898-187449 GCA_006783055.1 Trinorchestia longiramus | reverse complement strand
CAGGTGATAATAAACTGACTGTACTGGCAACACAGGTGATAATAAACTGACTGTACTGGCAACACAGGTGATAATAAACTGACTGTACTGGCAACACAGGTGATAATAAACTGACTGTACTGGCAACACATGTGATAATAAACTGACTGTACTGGCAACACATGTGATAATAAACCGACTGTACTGGCAACACAGGTGATAATAATCTGACTACTGGCAACACATTTGAGAATAATCTGACTGTACTGGCAACACATGTGATAATAATCTAATTGTACTGGAAACACATGCAATAATAAACTAACTATACTGGCAGCACATGCATTAATAAGCTGATGGTACTGACAACACATGCAATAATAAACAGATAGTACTGGCGACACATGCAATGATAGACTCACTGTACTGGTAACACATGCAATAATAAACTTACTGTAGTGGTAACACATGCAATAATCAGTACTGCTACTTACAGAAAGATGAAAAAGATACGAGCAATCTGATGATAGCATTGATCACAGAACTAAATGTTTTGTAATGATCACAGAGAAGCTAACGCATCATGAACAGTTGCTACAAAATTCTCATCTCTTCCTTGAATTAAAATGTGACTCTGAAGTGAGCGCATCACACATATGTAGTTAACGAAAAATAATGTTTAAAAAAGTTATGGCGCATACAACAAGCAATACACAGAAAATCATCACATCTGAACACACAACTCCATGATACCCTCTGTCCTAAAATACCTGCCTGTGTCAGACTTTATAAAACACGCGACATCAAAAGACCATCTTTTGGAAATTCTAAGAAAATGATTTCATCAACAAAGAAGCAATCACTTTCACTGGATACACTGTCGCAGTATTTGTCCCTTCCCACGGACACAGAGAATAGAGATTGAACATACACAGAACACTTCAGGCAAAGAATAAACCAGAATTTTCACAGGAATTTTAAGAGTACGTCAAAACAAAAGGCGTAAACAAAGCGTGCCGTGGAAAACAATTCCCCACTGTCCCACATGTAGGCAACGCACAGCAATTGCAGCTTTATTGCGTCCGGCACAAGCCGCCTGTGTGTTCGACACCACGCACGTCTACGTGTGACACAAGCCGCCTGTGGGCTCGACACACCGCACATCTGCATGTGACACAAGCCGCCTGTGTGCTCGACACACCGCACATCTGCATGTGACACAAGCCGCCTGTGTGCTCGACACACCGCACATCTGCGTGTGACAAGCCGCCTGTGTGCTCAACACAAAGCACATCTGCATGTGATACAAGCCGCCTGTGTGCTCCACACAAAGCACATCTGCGTGTGATACAAGCCGCCTGTGTGCTCCACACAAAGCACATTTGCGTGTGACAAGCCGCCTGTGTGCTCCACACAAAGCACATCTGCGTGTGACAAGCCGGCTGTGTGCTCCACACAAAGCACATCTGCGTGTGACACAAGCCGCCTGTGTGCTCCACACAAAGGACATCTGCAAGACACAAGCCGCCTGTGTGCTCGACAAAATGCAGCTGTGCGCGGGATACATGCATGTGTATCGCACACGCAAGGCTCAGCCCAGTAAGATGACTATTCTGGGGACTTCAAAATGCTCTTTCCAGATATACGCAAAAAACGTACAAAAACAAAACAAATTCTCTAAGTCTTAGAAAGAATGCACCGGAGAATGCACAGCTAACAAATTTTACCTAGAAGTTACGTAAAAATTAGCATACTTTCTCTTGTACATGGTATTTATACGGACAGACGCCATGTTCCGCTACATATGACCACGAATCTGTGACGCTTGCGCATATTTAATCATGAACAACAGGAGGCAATGAGGCAAGCAAAGAAGAAGCTCGTTGATAACCCAGAACAATGCTCAGAGCTACGCTGTCAACACCTCTCTTTTAAGCAAGGAGAGCGGGGCGCGTGTGGTCTACCTCATTCATCATGTGGTCTGTAGCGCACGTGTCACAGCTGCAGCAGTGTCGCTTGCAGCTGCACTACACGCCTACAACTTCATGTTCTGCAGGACACCGTTGCCTGCAGCTGCACTACACACACACTTCATGTTCTACAGGACGTGTCACAGCTACTGGAATAACATACAAGTAAAGTAAAACACAATCTCAGACCATTAGATAAAGGAGGGCAATGATTAAAAAAATATCTTCTAATAAATGCTGCACTTTAGCTACCTATTAGGAGCCTCAGTCGTTCGTAATATAATAATGGCTTCCAAACATCAGGCTTGTTGCCCGCCTAACATCTCCGAGCTAAATCCTTAATTGAAAACGACCGAGATTATACAGACCGTCGGTGTGCTGGAACAAAGCCTAACGATGCACTTTTAAAACTTGGTGGGGAAATGTTTAATTCATGGGCGGTGTCAAGTTGCTTAGGTATACAAACTAGAAAACTGACACCTTTTCAAACACGCTTATGTTTTGTCTTGGCATTTCCACACTCAACTCCAGGAAATAGTCAACATGTTAAACAGGCGACATTCCATGTTAAAAAAAACAGTTGTCATGATCAATTTGAGTTGGCCTGACTGACGAAGTGTCGTAAAAATTTTGGGAGCCAGTCAATTTGATTAGTCAATAAAGAATATCGGACAGAATTTTGGTCTAAGAGTTAGTTCAAATATACTAGTTTTCTGAGTAGGAAACTTACGGGACCGTTCATGCTATAACCGACGATAAAATAAATACAAATACGTCACTTAACAACTCACACTCCGAGCCTATCATGATTTAAAAGTAGATTTAGCATGAAGTTATTTCGAATTTCACTGTCATAAAATGTTGAATGTTAAATTTGAATGATGAAGAGAAACAGGAGAAAAATCATTCCATTTAATTCACAAAATAAAAGTTCGTGAAAAACTTCATCCAACGCCCATGGGAATATAGTAATATATCAGTGTTCATTACTTTGCTTTCTTGGACTTCGTTTTGAAACAATTCTTGCACTTCTAAACAACTGCATAAGATCGGAGATTATAAGCCTTCCATTTCTAAACAACTACAAAAGAAAGAAGTTTGTTTGACGTACAAACATATGTGTGGAGGCCACCTCAGCTGCACCAACGCACATTTATTCACAAACCATGTTCCGCACAATATGTTTACTTCTTGACAGCACTATGGACCAATTTACAACGCACTTAAGATTTACGATCACTGACTATTGTATACATCCTCTAAATCAGACAAGGTTATTCCTCTAAGGAGCAGTACAACCTAAATCATAATCGAAAACAGTCGACAGCTCGTTGAATACGCTTTGCAACTATAGGAGGCACTACGTATTAGGTGAAAAATTGTACTCCAATTGTTTCCACGACGTCTCCAGCATTCGAGAATCTCTTCATTCAAGTTAACAACAAAATTTCTTTGTCTTTCAACAAGATCTTCAAAATTATTAAGATTAAGCCAAAGAGAATAAAAATCTTAATGTTTCCCAATACAACATCCGCTAAAGCCCTTTTAAAATTGTTGAAATACTCTTGATTCCTCAAACAACTATTGAATGCGATCTTCTTTTTGAAATAGTTTACACCGATTTCTTTTTCGACAAACCAAGATTTAATCATTCGCCTTTTCATTATCAACGTTTTTCAATTTTACATTTTTCCTGGTAGTGTCGCAGCAAGATTCACATTTTTTTCTATACTAACACTGATAGCAGATTTTTACGCTCCAACATGTTCATTATATCAACTTGAGCATGAGAACATGGGTTATGCTGAATTCGTTGAAAATGACACCTAGAAGAGAGTCGAACAGAATTACTTCAAATCCGTGTATTTCTCACATATCATAGCTGCCTGACACTAGTAGAAATCCCAATAGTAGGTAAAATTATAATGCATAATTTTAGTTTGTGGATAATATACAAAACCTCCCGTCGTCCCACAGCGCCACTCGTGTAAAAATGCAAGGTAGGGCATGCAAAAGAAGACAGGTAATTTCAAATCTAACGCTTTTTTATTTACAGCGGTAATCTAGCGTACAGGTAAATAAGTGATATTTGTAATCAATAGTTTTTTGTGAATATCGCTGAAAATCAATTAATTCGGAAAAAATAATTTTGAGAGCCAAAAGCGAGCTACTGAAATGTTTAGAATATCATCAATATATTCAAGAAACTGGTTGTAGCTCTCCAAAGGCGAGGAAGACTCAATATCGCCCAGTCAAACTTTTATCTCGTGCCAAGGACTACTATGACCAGGACGTGCACCGCCATGTAGCTGACTACGGTAGCGGAGGCCAGTTCACTGAGTTCAGTTAACCCCCATCTGTCATAGTGCGAACATTGTAGTCTGTCGCTCGCTTTGAATCGGACATTGTTGTTTGTTTCGAGGCACATTGCTGCATTTCTAAGTGGATATTTTTTGTTTACAAAGTTTATTACTAATTATATGTATTAAAAATGCCGAACAAGTGTGGGGTTGTGAGAACAAGTGAAATCCCTCCCAGTATCTTCAATGTGCCTGCTTCATGTCTGCCATCTCCAAAACCTGCATCTCCCCCGGCGAAAGTGGAAGACCAACAACTGAGGTATTTTTTTCAGAAGGATAAGATTACTTCATTTGATGCTTTCAAACGTGAACGTAACCTGCAGAAGCAATACAAGAACTTGATTATTTCACGATCGAAAGAAAGGCTTGTGTGTTTGTTCATGACCGACAACTTCAGTGAGTGCAGTTTGTCTGTGATTGTCGAAAACAAGCCCACTTTGTGTTCCCCACTAACGCTCAGTGCGTTCAAGAACGGCATTAGTGTACCAGTGTTTAAGATACTTCATCCCAACAATGGTTTGAGATCGTATACGCAGTCCGACGAAACTGTGCGCTTGGCAATAAACTATGTATGACATCCCGTTTGACAAAACGATCCAAAAATGTTGTCCCCCTTCAAGCTCACACGTCAGCCTATGTCGACACCGAAAAGGAGAACAAGTTGGTATTTATGACGTCTGTTGGAACTTTTATCAGAGAAGCAGTTTTCCATGAATGATTATTCTTTTGCTCTTTAATCATACCCGAAGTGTAATTATGAACAGCTGAGAGACTTTTTGGTGTTGCCATGCAAACGCAAGCTGCAGTACATCACTTCATCTATTGACAAGGACCAGGTGCTGAGGGAAACATTTGACAAAGTCAAGACACTGCAACAGAAGAATGCGTTTCTCTTGGTAAATGAAGTACAGATTCGCCGAACTGTTTTAATTTCTGGTGGATTGCTGAGTGGCATGGCCGAGAACAACCGAGTCTGCAAGGCCACTTCTATTCTAATCACTAGGTAATTGCAGTGCCACAGCCAAGCATCCTCTTGACAACGAGCGTGTCTGGTTTCTTCTTTTTGACACAGCACATCTGCTAAACAACTGGAGCTACATCTGCTAAACAACTGCATCCGTAACAACTGGATCAGTGAGAAGGGCCAGAAGATCAGTCTTGACAATGGAACACGTAATCATTTGCAGACGTCAAGGAACTGTACGAGTCAAAGAAAGGCAGTATTCTAACGACTACTACACCCACTCAATTTGCTGTCAACCCCTCAAATTTGCTGTCAACCCCTCAAAGAAGGACTAGCAGAAGAATGCATTCCTTTAGACCTCTGTCAAGAAAGCCCGGTTGGCTGACTAATCGCTACAGTTAGGTAGGTTTTTGCTTCTATGTCTATTTGTTTATATGCGTGAATGTTTGTATGTTTGGTTGTTTGCATTGGAAAAGGTTTAACTATAATCAACTTGTAAAGTCTAAAACTGCAGCAACTTGGCTTTCTATAAAGTGGCCACTAAGCTCATACAATAATACATGTTAAGTCCGGTTAAAATTGATATTTCAAAGCATTACAGTGTTTTAAAACATTTAAAATTCACTGTAAAACATTATCCCTTCTATTGCTTGAAAGAATAATTTTTGATCAATTTGTCCGATAAAAAATGTCATGTTACTAAGAATGCAATGGCCTCCGCTACCGTAGTCAGTTACATGGCGATGCACGTCCTTGCTTCGTGCTAAAAACCTCAGAGTGAAACAGCGACGAATTTCGTCCCAGAAGCTCCTTACAACAGATGTCGGCATTCAATGTTAGCACCCCAAAAATCAAAAGAGTGATCAAAGAAAAACAATATCAGCAGTTAAGAAGTGATTAATTCGTTTTATTTCAGAACCCATGAACACAAAGACATTCCTCAATTTTTCCTAATAAACACGCCATAACACATGCATACTAGATTTATTCTTTTTGGTCGAGATAGTTCTAAATTCTGAAAAAAACAGATTCCGATTCGAAATAAAATTGAAGAACAAATAGAAAGAAGCGCAGCCTACAATCGGCAAAACCCAGTCTGTTATTGTAACCTGACTTTGTATTTCATAGTCAAAACTTCCTCCGATCTTTATTGAAGAACCTAAAATTAACCAGAGCATTCGTTTGTCCTCGAGTGACAGAATTGTACCTCGCATTGATTCAGATTGCACAAACTGTATCGTAAAGTTTCAACAAGATGCAAGCTTCCTCTTACACTCCCACAGGTCGTGTTCAGGAGATACATCAGTCACATTTTAGTGCGTCGACTTGTTTTACAGAAATAAATTCTCTTAGTTCTTCAATAAAAGTTTAATTAACGTTGAAATTAAGTCCCGTCTCGCGATCGAAACTTGCTCTAGTTTTCACCAGAATCTGACTTCATTCAGGCGCGTTACACTTTGGAATTCGAGGGTTAGAGTTTTACACAACAAACTACGTGACATATGCTAACCAAGTCACACCGAGACTTAATCCCCTCGTCTTGACAGAGGACAATATTTTAAAATAACCTAATAATGACATTTTTCATTCCGGTAAAAGCCACACTGCAAAAGACCTACGTTTAGTGTACTATAATTTGGACTTGTTTTTGTTAGACTTCACTACCTTGTACAGGGTGGTCCATAATTAATGTACCTTTTTAAAACTATTATAGCTATAAAACTACAAATGGTAGAGAGATTTAGTTAATTCGGAATGAATGATGAGATTTCAAAATTTTCTATCAGCGCATCAAGTCTACCGACAATCACAACATATTGCCCAAAAACTTCATAAAACCCACCCCCCCCAAATGAATCGCTACGCAATGAAACGACGAGCAAAAATAGTGGAACTTTACTGCCGATGTAGTTGTTCGGTTACTGCAGTTCAGAGGAATTACAGGAATATTGATGGTATTGAAAGAAGTCCTTCGAAGAAGTGCATAAAAACTGGTATTGAAATTTAAAGAAACTGGGACAACAGCAGACAGACAACGTTGTGGCAGGCCACGGACCATACGAACTGGTGCTTTAATTCAGCTTATTGCAACGAGTGTTACTGATCGGCGCAAAACGTCAACTAGAAGACGTTCAATTCAACTGAGAATGTCAGGTACCTCACTGCAACGTATTTTGGTAAAAGATCTAAAGTATCATCTATATAAAATTCAATTAACACAAGAACTCCATCCTATGGACTACCAAAAGCGATTAGATTTTGCGAATAGATTTCTGCAGCTTGCAGGAAATGAAAACTTTGTAAAAAAAATTAATAATGACTGATGAGGCACATTTTCACCTCAATGGTTTTGTTAATAAGCAAAATTGCAGATTCTGGGCTTCAGAAAATCCAAAAGAAATTCATGAACGTCCACTTCACTCAGCTAGAGTAACAGTAAGGTGTGGCATCACGTCTTCGAGGATCAGTGGACCATATTTTTTTGAAAATGGTAATGGTGATGCAATTTGTGTTAAAGGAAACCTGTATAGAGATGATTCAAGAATATTTGATACCTGAAATTCGAGATAATAACACAGAGATTACCTTTTTCTAACAAGATGGAGCTACAGTGCACACAGCGAAAGAAACAATGGAAATGTTAAAAGCAACTTTTCCAAACAATTTCTCGTTTTGGTGATATACCGTGGTCGCCTCGATCTCCAGATTTAAGTGCTCCTGATTTTTTTCTCTGGGGATACTTAAAGGAAAATGTTTACATTGAAACGCCTGATACTTTACAGTAATTGAAGCTAAACATCATTCAAGAGATCAAAAACATTTCCCCTGAGACATTAAGGGAAGTAATAAACAGTACTGTTGAAAGAGCACGCCATTGTTTGACTAATAATGGAGATCATTTAAAAGATATTGTTTCCATAGTTAAACGCATTTTATTGTTTCATTTATAAATTTATATTAAACTTTGAAATTTCTTCTTTCATTCTGAATCAACCAAATCTCTTTACCATTTTTAGTTTTATAACTATAATAATTTTAAAAAGGTACCTTACTTATGGATCACCCTGTACCATCTATTGCACATGGATAGTACGAGTTACACGAAAGCGCAAAAACGAATACTCAACAATGATTAGTGATTAATCTACTAAACGACAATTCTGTTGATGCCTATCATAGTACCAAAGAACACAGACTTATTTTCATCATTATTTTCTCTACTCGCGTACTCTAGACATACATACTACTATAATACATGCACCTATTCAGATCATTATTTTCTCGGCTTGCGCACTCGAGACATTTATACGCACACTCAGTCTCCCTTGACCGTGAACAGCAGGCAGCTTCCGGCATCCAGCGCAGTTCGATACGTAATAAGCCATCAACACGACTCAGTATTTTAACAGCGGCGCATGCCACTGCGAAAAAAAACATTAGAAATATTGTACGTGGAATTCGTTGGCTAGTTGCGTGCGAATCGATAAAGAGAAAGCATTTATGTTTCCGTGAGAACAGTCCTCGCTTGTTTAGACAACGAAAGGAAGGGAAATCCTCATCGACCGAGTTCTAGAGCATCAAACACGCCAAGTAAACGTAAGCAGGATACCATTAGTACAAAGCAGAGAGCTCTTCAAAAATATCGAAAATACTTGGAAGTGGATGATCAAACATAGTCAGGACTAAAAATCGTTTGTTTCAACTGAGACAAAAAGCGACGATTTTACATTTGAATTCCAGGTAAATATTCAGTAGCTCTTGAAAGAATAACTTCGAGCCGCATAATCAAACATGTGTCATTGAATTCAAGGAGGGAATTATCTGAGGATTGTCAGAATTTGACGAGCCGATAAGGAGAAATGGGAGAACGAGCCGAACAAAACTTAGTTGATAAAGTAATAAACAATTTAATTATTGAGTCCAACGATAGTTTGGACGAAATGAAACATTAAGCTTCCGTACTCGAGTGAAGTACCAGAAAATGAACAACTGGTAAAATGACCATTAATAAACCGTTAGGTATAATTCATTAACGCAAAATGGGAATTTGAAAACTAACTCAAACGATCATAAAACCATTTATCATGAGTTACGCACGGTACACTTTACCCACCTAGCCGACTATTTGACCTCATTTCAAATTATAAAAAAATCTGTGTTTAGATGCCGCAGTAACTCGCTGTTCAACGTTTTTAATAACATACTGTTAAACGAGCCATATATCAAATGAAATGTTCATAACTAACATGCATTGACATATTAAACATTTTTGTGATTAACCCATTCGTCGTTTCAAATTTAAACACACTTTGATTATAATGAACAGGTGATCTTTATTGGAGAAATTATTACCAGTGTAGAACATTGACCATCACTGAAGCAGTAATATTGCTTTCTTGAGTATCTAATGAAAATTTTAAGTTTAAAAACGCTAGCCCTTATGAGTTAAAAAAGACGTAGAAGTCCTAGCACTTTTTTAGTGCAAAAAACAAGATTACCGTCGTGACAAATGGACAGAATTGGGAAGTATGGTGCACGAAACAACACGAAAGCTCATCACAAGCAAGTGATGCCGTCAGGATGAGAGAGGGAACTCAAGGCGCGGTCGATATAATGGCGTAAGGCCGCGGGTCGATAGGGGCACCTATCCTCTGACCGTAAACTAGAGCTTATCAATGAGCCCAACGCTGCCTAATGAGACGCACCTATACTTAACTTAATTACAGCTGGCCTCACATCGCAGAGAGGCCATGCAACGGAATGAACCGTGCAAGGTTTCGTTGAAAAAGATTACTGACGTATTTGCTCAACAGTAGATTGCAGTTACTGGTCTCCCTCAGTGTTGGATCATCGTCAGCCAACACAATACTTCCATAAAAATGGCGTATGTGTTAACCAAAATACGTCACACCGTTGAAAACGAAAAATAAGCAGAGGTCTAAAAAATATCAACACGATGCTGCAACAGAAGCATACATATTACTAATATCACGCCACATCGATATTGACGATACTAACTACCAATTAAAATGTTCGCTTCGAGTGGGGTATTCAATTATTGACTAATTGTGTACGTCGTCACACTTCGCAGCAGACTTTTAGGCTCATTCAGATAGCCTGAAGCGAAAAAAATATTTTTCAAGTTTACAGCATCATTCACTATAATCAAAGTTGAATCAAAAATGTTAATTACAAATATTGGACGGACACCCTGCTGTTATGCACTATTTTACGAAACTACTTTATTTTTCGCTAACTATCGTAACGTACTTCAATCAGTCTTGTACAAATTGTAACAGCGAACAGAAAATTCAAAGCAATTATTTTCTGACTAGGGTGCTGTAGATAAAAAAAAATCAGTCCAACTTTTAAACGCCTAGAAGGGACCCGTTTTAGATAGGCGTTTCCTGTTTGATTGCCTGGCAGCAAAAAAAATAGGGCGGAATAGAACTTGAGGAGCAACTCGAGATATCAACGCTGCGAGGATGCTTACGCGAGCTCTGTAGAGACATGCAAGGGCTACACAGAGGTCAAACATGCGTTTTCAAGCGCAACCAGCTCGCAAATATCAAGAGAAAGAATGCAAATCTCCTCGTGCAACAGTAAAAAAATAATACATGCATAAAACAAATGGAGTTTTGATATCTCAAAAGTGGTTCATAAGTTTTGAAAATGTTTTCCTGTTAAATGAAACACTCAAAATTATCAAATCATTCGGGATGAAAAATCATCAAGCAATGGCAGGAACAAATAAAAATCAAAGCCATCAAATACAACGCCAACACAACAAAACTGAAGCAGCTCGTCAATGAGTAATTGCAACCATTGGCAACAAAATTCTTCACATTAGTTATTGTTTTGTTTATGAAGTAAAATTACAGGGTACAAGCATGATATACCTAGCTCTATTAAAAGTCAGGAAATTAACCAAAAACTCATCTTTAAACTCGTAACAAATAATTGCATGTGCAGTAACAATAATAAAATAAAAACTGAATAAGGACGAGAACGGTAATTCAAAAAATTATAAATATCAATAATGTAAGCACTCGTCCACACAACTCAAAAAAATTACAAGTTAGGCAGCAGAATCTCGTTCATGACCTACCTTCGCAATCATGATATGAAGTATTTCATTACGATAATGCAAAAACGTTCCACCCGGTTATGCAAAAACTTAGCTAACCCGGTACAACACCGCAACAATTTGGTCAGCATCATGAGTGGGAGTGAAGACTTCACTAGAGAAGCGTCTAGTGGAGTAGCGGGCGAAGTTGTGCGGCATACGCAGTGATGTTGACGTTGTCCTGTTTACGCCACACACAGTATCGATCGCTTCGCTCTCCATATTTGTTCGTACGTTAAACACAAATATTAATATCGCAAGAGGCCACACTCCCAACGTCACGCCAACTGGCATACACAAGATAGCAAGTGATGTCACGAGATTTTCCTTTCAATTCATTTCACACTAGAGTCGGCAACACAACTTCCTTTTTTCAAAGCAAAGCGCATTTAAAAAAAGGAAGTTATATTGCCGCACCCTATATAAAGCTCGACAGTTCACTAAGAAGTTCTCTTCAACACCGACCGTTCACTTGAGGATGAATGTCGTCTGCATTTCGAATTGGTCTCTCTTTGAAAAGGCCTTCATTCTTACACGCACTTGCTGGGCGTAACCTATGCCTCGGCTAAGATCAGAAAAATAATTAACGATATGTTCTTCCCAATGTTAGGTTCGTCATCTCTCCATTCTGACTTTCCTTCACAGTCATGAAAAGGAAACGAAATAAAACATCTCCGACACTCAAGATATATACTAAAAACATTGCTTCGAATCTCGCTCAATTCTTGAACAAATAAGCCTAGGAATACCATGCGAAGAATGATCACTGACAAGATAATATCCGTTAGCGTATACGTTCATTGTGCTTCTGCCCCCATTCCTTGCAGTCGCTGATTAAATTTAACATTTACTGGTTTAGCACGCAACAATTTTCTATGGAAATTCTTGTACGTTGCATTACGAATAACTAGCGCGAACTGAAGGTGAAGTTGATAATGCAAAAATTATTCGTGTATATGATGGTGAATAAATTAGTTCATGCACAGAAAAATCACCAGTTCTGTAATTCTGAAAATGTGGTAAAAACACCGGTTTTTCAGGCGGCAAGGAGCCACGTTTATCTCAATACAGAGCAATTAGAAAATTTGTTAGTTTGTCCGCAGAAGCTAGAATTAATGCTTGACACACCCAGTTAAATAGCTGTGATTGATGCACATATAAAAAGTACGATATTTCATTGCTTGAAAATAAACAAAATACTGGCTTAGGGTACCGAACATACTTCGATTTGCACATTTTATACAAAAATGTTTTTACAATATTAACACTGAGCAATTGGAACTTAGAGGCATTTCTTGCTTCCTGTCATTACATGTACAAAACCAAAATACGCATATTATGTGCCACACGAACTAATCTAATTTTTTCCAGATTGTAAAACTGAGTAAAAAATAAAATTAACTTGAACAAGAAAAACTAAAAATTACTGCGTCCCAGCTGAGATAGAAAACGGCGAAAGAGTCCGAGTAAGCATCTAGAATAAAGAAATAGGCGATTTGAAAGCAGCCACAGGAACCATGACACTCTTCGAAGTAGTCGATTGCAAGGTACGCTGGCCTACCACTTCAGAGTCAGAGAAGGGGGAGAAGGTGAGAGAAGTGCTATAAACTTGGCATACAACTGACTCCAGCAACAAACATCGGATTCCGTAGTAAAAACTAGGAAACTATTGACGAGATGGGCGTTAATTCTACTAAGCACATTAACGCCCGTCACCATTAATATAACAAAACTTTCAGTCCTCTACTTTCCCACCTCTTCATCACTCCAGTGTAGCTCAAAAATCCTTCTTATCCCCTGAGGAGATCTAAAGGCCAAAACTATTTTGAAAGATAAGCTTCTTCAGAGCACCCTCCTAGCGTGACTACCCATGAGAATCCAGGGTGAGTGAATGTGTTGATAAATGAAGAGATCGTTTAAGAAAGAGAGTTCACTTTAATACTTAGAAAGTTGTGCATGTATTGCTACAAGTGTAAGACTGGAGAAAGAAGTGAGGCACACGCAAGAAAAAGCTCAGCACCGATGGGAAGTGTTGATGAGTCAGGGAGCTCCAGGTCAATAAACTAGGTTCGTATGAGAGCGTTATTGGATAAAAGGTTTCATGGGTGTACAGATAACCTAGGTAGGTTAAGGAAAGGAAATTAACTTGTTATGAAAGGACATGAAGAAACTTACATAGAACAGAAGGAGAAATAAGATAAGACAAAAATTTCGTTGAGTGAGGGATAAGGAGATGCTAAGGACTAATGTATGTAGAGGACAAATTGTCGAGTAAAATAGAGCATACAGAATTCTGATAGGCGAGTGATTACAGGTAAGGCGAAGGCAGGAGTGCTATGAAGTATACCAAGGCACGGATAGTAGAGTGATAGTGTTAGGAACGAGGAAAGTTTGCGCTATATAGACGAGACAAAATAAAAAATATTTATTGATCACCAGCCATTAGGCGTAACCTCGTTTGGAGCTTGTCTGGCTCCTTGTTTTAGTATCAAAGGTTTTAGTATGGCAACCAGGAACAAGCTGTTTGGTCTATGCTTGGGTTGTTATCAAAATCACATGCCGTCTAGAGTTATGGCATCAATCATGTACAGTGTACCAGCATTTTAATCACGCACAGGCACTTCAATCACGTATAACCGCTACAATCACAGAGGTCCAAACACAAGAATAAACCAGGATAGGTGGAACAGCGAGTCATACTCGCAATCATCCATTTTTACGTGACAATTACCAGACTCTCATTATACAATTGTTATATGACTTGGTACAAAGTGGATACATGACTCGTGATACACAGAAGTATGGATTGTGGCACGCTAAGCATAATTATCATATGACACAAGACACACATGTATTACGTGTTCTTTTGTACACAAGTTATATGACTCGCAGTGCACATGAATACAACTTTGTGGTGCACTTAAATATGACACGTGATGCGTAATAATCATTCAACTCGCAATACACAATTATTTCAGGACTCGCGACACTCACCTACTACATTATTTCTCAAAAAGTATGGGAGCTGCCGAGCCCAATACTGAAAAATTAGCAGAGTCTCCGACCCAAACGTAGCGAACATGTCTGACTGGATTCCCTGCCTTTGCGTTTGCGTAAATGCTTTGATTCGTCTTATGCCATCAGCCTGATACACAAAAAATGTGATTACAGAAAATTAGGAGCAATTTAGTGAGATCGGTTTAGGTTGAGACGTTCAGTAATGACCGAGGCTATAACAGTAGGTCCATCACAGCTCATAGGTTAAAATGATATTTTTCTATAATGAATAACAATTTAGTCCAAAAATTAAGTGAATACAGGCATAAAAAATCGATGGTAAAATTTTGCAAGCTCTATAATTGAAGAACCCTGTCTGGGTCTACAGTTTACAAGCAGAATAATGCCTGAATAATATATAATTCTGTACAGAAGGATTCGTTTTTTTGTTTAAATTTTGTAAGTAAACCTTATAACAAGTACTCGAAATTGATTCTCACAAACAAGATTTGGAAGCGAAAGAAATTGATAGAGAAATACCTACAGACGGCAATCTCGTTGGCCATGAAATTATCATAGCATGTAATTGAGATAATTTTTTCGCTCTTTTATCTCGAATCTACATCTAGAAGCTTAGCTTTCAGTGTGGTCCCTGTGAATTATGCTTTTGCTGGATTTATTTTTATTGATATACATGGAAGTCGCTTTTCGTTTTCAGTGGGAAAAAACTGCAGGCGGGAAACATGTAGAAGAGACTGGAGACACTCGACAATTTGAAGCGCATCTATAGTTTATGGGTCCCTACTTATTACAGCAATGTATGAAGAATAGAGAGCTTGTGCAGTGAACCATCAAACATAAAGAGACGAAAAAATGCGTTTCCAATAACTCAAACATACCAACAAAATTCAAGTTTCATGTTTAATTATAACAAATAAGTTAACACCAAATGTTTTATCCTCAACATATGCGTGAACGCGGTGAAAACTTGGGTATTATTTGGCCAGGCAGGACTCACGACAGAGCGGTGTATCATGAGGTACTCAGGTCCGGAAGCAGGGATGTCACCCAGACGGGGCTACGGGCCATGCAAATGCTACGCTGGAGACGGAACTAATGAGACACAGGGGCCTTAATGGAGGTAAAAAAGTGAC
>VCRD01000974.1:157546-170739 GCA_006783055.1 Trinorchestia longiramus | reverse complement strand
TCGCAAAATAGGGCTGATAAGCTACCATTTACTCTACAGTAAATGCTTCAACATTGCAAAACCCTGAAATTAACCGTCCCATTCCACGGTTCAAGCTACTATAAATAGTACATCTAAAACATCAAACGACCTATAACGAGTATGATACTCTTGCTACACTTGACCGTTCGATCTGATAAACCGCCATTGTGGCAAACTCTTTCAATTAATGAAGAAAATCCGTTCCTAATTGAGCTGCTTCGATAGCAAAACTACAACGAAAACATCTTCAAGCGTTCCACAGCGGCAACGACAAAACATAGCATATCAGACCGAGAACAAGTGATCAAAGGACCACCATGCTTACAGATTCATCGTTCCATAGAGCTCAATTCACGTTTTTCGGCAAAATTTTGCAATGGGAACTAGATGGTGTGTATTTCATTAAATTATCATTTCAATTAGTGACAGGTTTAGTATTTTCATCCTCTAGCTTCTACTTGAGCATATTCTTCATGCTGGATAACATCACTCGCCCCCAGAAAGCAACATGCGCAGAAAATGGACAGCTGGAGATGCACCATCACGGGCAGAGGGCGCGCGAGGGACAGCCACACACACGCAGGTGTTGCAGCCTGATGCTGGCGCTGGACGCACAGCTGTCGGTGCTCACAAGCCTCTCACTTCAGCAGATCTGCCGTCACCGTCCTCGTCAGTCCCTGTGTGTTTATTACGTTTTGCCAAGCGTTATGGCTGCCACAGTGCAGGATCAATATCGATCTAACTTCTGATCATAACATGAACTAGCCGCTGTTCTTTTGAAGGTTAATAACGCGACCGATTCATCTTTAAAGAGAACTACAAACCCGTACCATTGGTTTGTTTTTTAAATATGCACGGTTTTCATTAGCTGTGCTAAATTTCAATATTCTGTTACGTATGAGAAAATCCCGGCAGGACTTACGTGCACTGACGATATTTAGAAAAGAGGACCACACTAGACCTGCAGCGTTCAAGCATTTTGTTATTGCATCTCTAGATGAATTAAATAATGTATCATACAGATGCAATTGAAGTATCCGGATGTTGGAAGAGATCTAGTTCAATTATATCAAAACACAGTGAACACGAGTACGACCACATAATAAAGGCCACCACCCGTTATCAGCAACGCCTCGCAAGTTCGCCTCAAGAAGAGGTGCGTAGCTGATGCCAGTTCCTAACATGCATTTCCAGACCAAAAAGAGGACC
Organism: Trinorchestia longiramus; assembly: GCA_006783055.1. Lineage (NCBI taxonomy): Eukaryota > Metazoa > Arthropoda > Malacostraca > Amphipoda > Talitridae > Trinorchestia > Trinorchestia longiramus. Next base: position 169,509 of record VCRD01000974.1, on the reverse strand, counting down.
GAACGCAAAGCCATCTTGCCCCTGCCTCGCACCTGGCACGAGAGGAACAGCAGGCAAGGAAGCTGGTGTCTGACTAAGGCATCGACAGCACGGCAGATATGCATCATTCAAGTGAGAACAGAAATGAATCATTCATCGAATCAGAATAACTGAAGACCGTGTGCTGCACACGAACTCTCGAGTAAGCCTTATGTGCAATGCAATAGTAAATCAAAATATACGATAGTCATTCAAACTGCAGTGCAAAATGCTGTTTCTGAATGAGTCATATTTTTATACCCAATGTGAAATTTATCGAAATAAGACAAGAAACGCTTTAGTTAAGAGGGCACAATGAAGTCTTCAGAACATTCTGGCAATCAATGAACATAAGCCCCATCTGCAATATTGGAGCAAGCGATAAGACCAAGCTTGGCTGATGCTGTTCGAATTTTTTCTTGGTATTTTTTCGCCTATCAACGCCGTATATCAAGCCAATGAAGATAATAAAAGATACAATCAATTATGGAAGAGGACTCTTTATATAACGCAGAATTCCTTGAATTAATGTCGACAAAAGCAATAAGTTACATATGACTTGTTGCAGAACATGATCATTCAAACAAACTAAATAAACAAATTCAAACTCTTCAGTGAGTTGAAGGAAATAAATTAAAACCTATGATAAATTTTGAGGATAAACTAACATTAGCCTCATTATAACGCTAAAGAAATCATTCGAACGAAAAACATCAATCACGAAATCGAAGACGAATGAAGAAGTTCCGCACAGAGATAAAATTACGATTTCATTCAAAACTTCAAACAGAAAAGAAAATCAGTTTTTCCTTTTTTATTTGATTCGGACCGTAATTGTTGACCGATTTAATAAGCAAGTTAGAGCATAGATGTAACATGTCTGTATAGGCTTTACAGTTTATGCATTCTGGAGGCAAAACTTACGTTCCTTCAGGAGTTCCGTATAATGGTATTCCTCCAACTATTACTTTTATCATTAAACTCAAGGTTTAACAACAGTTTCCACTGAAGTAGGATGATCATCACACAGAAATTAGGTAACTATTCAATTGAAGTGGCACAGCAAAATACGAAAGTTCAAGGTTTTGGTAGGCACTGCCCGCCATACAGCCAATGAAGAATGTTGCGTTATATATTTAGATGCTTATATTATATTTAGATGCTTCAATTTCTGTCAAATAAACGAAAAGCTAACACAAAGCAGGAAGAAAAATAACTAAGATATTCGTGCATGCGGTTGGTTACAAGTTACCACTGCGGAGTGCAGGTTCCCTGCTGTACATTGACGAGAACAAGACTATCAGCAAGACCACTCTCCCATCAAGCTCAATATTCGTATAAACATTCTCTCGAGGATGCAGTTCCGCAAGATACGCACTCTTCAATTGATTTAAATGAGAATACCACCATGACAAGAATACGAAAAAATAACGAAAGTATTAAAAAGACTTGAATTGGCTATAACTATTCACAACAAAGATAAGCCAACTCTTGTTCTTTACTTTTTGTCAGACCCTTGAGAAACTCCTAATGCAAACGAAGCAGCCATCTATGCACTAGTATGGCTTCATGCAAGCGCAACTTCTGATCCGAGCCTCGCTCAGGCGAGTTGTCAGACGCATCAACTGCCAAGAAAGGACTAATGCTGACAATGTAGTCTCGCAGCTTCATCTGCAAACCTTTTCAAAAGTAGTAGACTAAATCTACAGAATAACGAAACATGCCCTCGCATTTTCCCCTATACAAATGAGTATCCGTTCTAACAGACTGCATTCCTTACACGCTACATTCTCAGTGCTCCCGCCCCTGACGTGCACAGCAGCACAAGACCTACGAGCTTCTACAACTGGCTTTCGTAGGTAAATTTTTCAAATGGCAAGAGAGATCGAGTACACTCTTTCCATTCGGTCGTTAAGCAAGAATATTCCCTGTTAACTAAGATACGACAGCCGTATTGACGTGAACTAACGTATTCACGTGAATTTTGGACGAACAAGTCATGATCTATGTCCTATTTCGATCACGTTGCGTTTACGATCGTGACGGCTCGGAAAATGTTACTGCACTGCTAGTGTGGGTTAGCATGTGGAATAAATAATAGTGCATAGAGTAGTGACAGGCAGCTATAAAATCAAAAGAACTTTTACAAGAGGCCTGACAAATAGATGTAATAAAAACAAAACTTCTGAGCCACACTTTCTGAACACCTCCATGACAAGAGTTGCTGTGAATACAGAGGGTAGTTAGGAACACACGTGAGGACATCAAATTTATACGAGAAATTAAGGCGATAACGATACCTGCATGACCCTTTCACAGTCGATTTTTTTATGTTGAATTGACGAATTATAGAAGAAAAGAACATAAATTCACGAAGGTAATTATCCTTTATCAACAAATGTTTCGTTAAGAAAAAATCCTTACAATGAAATCATTTATTCTAAAAGAAAATCAATATTTCAACTATAAATATCAAATGTATAACTGCATAATTAGCGAAACGTTTCGATAACAAGCCTACTCGGCAAGATTTCTTACACACTAAAATTTCCTACTAAACTCAAACAAAATGCACGCTAACGGTAAGTAAACATTAAAGAACCGGCAAACATTCGTCCTTCGTTGGTCCAAACTCATAAAAGAATATTTGTACTTTATTGTAATGGTCTGTTAAGTCATTACTGGGTTTTAGTTAACGAATCTTCACAGATGGCCAAACCTAGTAAACAGAAAATCTTCGCACCGTTAACGTCGGCCAGTTTCGAAAGCAAGTATTCCGTTGAGATCTCGAGTTGTGAGGTGGAGGATGCGCTCACACGGCGGTCGGGACCACATACGTACTAGACAAACCTGGACTCTGTTTGCAATGACCGGAGACAGAAGCTCAGTCGTGATGCCATAGACAGTTTGACCATCGCAGTGCGTAGTTTAATGAGCGTTGCCTTTATACTTGGTACGCTTCTAAACATCAGTTGATTCTCCTAAGGAACATCAGTAACCTGTGGTCGGTGATGCCTCTCGACATCCCTACCGGACTCTTAAAATGAACAAAAATAAATGTTGCTTACTTTATAACATATCTCGTTAGACAACAGAAAATGTTCTCACGCTTTAAAAAAGTAACTTGTATACATTTGGCTTCATCAATTAGAATATTTGAACATTTTTCTAGCAAATTGACGCAGTACGTGCGTCTCGTATTAGTGATTAGTTTGTTCCAAAATTTAAGTTCTTGAATAAAACAGATTTCTCTTATACCCATGTCAATACCCGATATAGGCGTCAAAACAGCAGCCATTATTCGAAACAAACACTACCTATGCATTATCAATATGGTATCGGAAAAGTCTCATAACTCGGCTGAATCAAATAACAAACCAAGACTTAGATTGTATAAGAATCATGAAAACGCATGTTATTTCAAATTGTCATTACGAGACTTCAGTTTTAGTTAAAATAATTTTATGGGAAGCTGATTAGAGTTTTGAAACACACTTTATAGCAAGAGTATAAAAATTAGATAACTTCATTGAATTAGCATTCATCTGACTGCAATAAACTATCAATAAATGGTCAAATTCAGCAGTGTTGAAATACTAACCATCAATTAATGCTGATACTTAGAATACTGACACAAAGTTTGGAAACGTCGTCGTATCTTGAGATGATACCATTTCCGAAAATCAAGGAACTGACTTCACACTCTTAGCCGAGTTAACAGTAAATATGAGACTTCTGGTTAACAGTAAATGTAATCGCACGTACTAAATAAAGTTTGAATATTCCTAAAAATACTCAAAATTATATCTTATCCTAAAGCCTTGAAAGATTTTTAACAATATTGACGAAGAAAGTCAATCGACATCAACTGAATAATTGTAGGCACCAGACAAAATTTTGTGATGAGCACAACTCAAGATTATATTAAGCAATTTGATACGCTTAAATCTGAAGAGTTTTCCCACCTAAAATAAGTCAATGGTTGTAAAAGCTGATTTCTCTATCCATAAATGTTATGTCAGCTACTGACACACACACATTCAACACATGTTATTCAATCAAGGAACACTAATCACCAAACCAGGGCAGTTGTTAAATTTTGCTATGAAAGAAGTACAAGTCATTTCCAGCACTGATGTAATAGTGATAATAAAAAATGTAATATTTTAGAAAGCAGAAATAATTTTGAAAAAACTGGCCTCGCCGACCATTTTATACTGTAATAAAGATATAAACTGTGGTAAGACTCAACGCTGATGACGCTATTAAAAGCGACACTTACGACACGTCCAATTTTTCTCGGTTCAACATGAAGCTACATAAAGATGGACGAGTAAGTATGTGTATGGAGAAAAGACAAAATGACGCAACCTTAGTGAAATGATTCTTGCTAGAGCACTCATAGTAAGCAGAAATAATGATTACGTAGTACGCGTACTTCCTCAAACTGATGCTACGTACCACCAAAAATTCTATACAATTTTTTTTTAAATATGATCAAATGCGAGTAACATTTATGATGAGTCGCAAATAGGTTAAACGTTAACGATCACTTGGTGTAGTGTGCGTGGATACATTCACATTTAATATATTATAAATATGCAAAAGGTAAATGTAAAAAATAAAAGCATGAACAAAACAAACACAAATTAGAACATTTGCACAACTGTGGATCCACTTTCATCGCACCGAGTTCATGATTGTTTAGAAAGTTTAGGGCGACCAACAGCAGCGCGACCAGCATCTCAACAAAACACGACCCATCACTTCACAAGCACGACACGAGGCCACGACGCTGTGTGGGTTAGCCAAGGCTGGAAACTCTAAATTCTACGAGTTTCCCTCGACCAAAGCAAAAGGAACCAAAAGTACAGCAATTATAATAAAAACTGTGCTCCTCTCCAGAAAGAGAGCAAAGATGCGGCGAAACGCCACAGTTATCGCGGTTTTTCAGCATTAAAACGACCGCAGTCGCTAAGAAATGGATCCCATGCTCTAAAAAATCTTCTTAGAGTCAAATATACGATGATCTAAGCATACTCAGCATCCTGGACATAACTCCACACACTAGACGAAATTTTAGTATTATCATACGAGGTAAAAAGAGAATACTTTTACATCCAACGTAAAGCCAGAAACTAGCACACGTTAATATACCTACTGAATTTAGATCCTCAAATATTTTGTACAATAGTAAGAAACATTCAGTATATGAATGGGAGGCATTAGACTCCTAATAATTCGTTAATACTAGTAAAATAAACCTCTTTAAGACAGTAATTAAACAACTTCGTTATTCAGAGCATGAAAACAGAACCCAAGCAGCTGCTCGGTAGCAACAACTTCGGTGATGTCAGCGGGGACTGAATACCTTGCAATAACATTAAAGTTTCAGCAAAATGTAATATGAACTTCATTTCACCTGAAATTTTAAGAATTTAATAGACAGCTTTTCATAATGTACAATAAACCAATAAATATAGGTAACACACCAAAAAGAAATAAAATTATCCTACAACGGAAAATTCAATGCCGATGTCAATGTTCAAATTGAACAATTTCATATAAATCGCTTTTTTATAAACGTCAATTGTTGTTACGGTATAAACTATAAGCAAACAAAAACATATGAATGTAAGAAATAGATTTTAAATGCAATTCTGGTACAAATAATAAGCCATTAAATACGCTTTTTAAATGCATTGATGTGTGTATGGAAGTAAATAAAATCAATAAAAACAACTTATTGAACCTAATCTCATTAATTGAAAAAAATTACTTTTCAGAAACGGAAGAATCAACAAATAGCACAAAACAAACAGTAGAAAAACGAACTTTTTTACGCCACAGCCAAATGAAGATCGGTTTGACAACTCCGCTGCAGCTTTCAAAAATTTAAATGATGTAGGGTTTCACAAACGTTAGACCCAACTAGTTATGATTCAGAATCAATGAAAGTAGGCTAACTATTGTCAACTGTCGCGCCGAATGCCAGCAGCACGATGCTGGGAAAACAAAATGAAAACAAAAGGTCTGCTTCATGATGAACTATATCCACAATAATCTTCATTTACATGCATCGTTGAACCTTCGGATAATAGCAAAGATACCTCAGAAGATCCCTGGTTACGAGGATACCCCCCTACAACTGAAGTCTTTATAAGGTGTTCAACATTTCAAAAACTAACCCGTTGAGTCTCAAATTATATGATTAAGACTAATTTTGGCTCAATTAAAAGGCTCCAAACTCAATAAAGATGACTAACTGATTCACATCCATTTTCTCCCCTTGTAGATGCCAAGAACATCCCAAATAACAATTAGTTTCCTATGTAAGCTAAAGGACCAACAGTAAGGCTCACTGCTTCTAAACGAAGTCGTCATCAACAAATGTGGCGGATATGAGTAAAAAAAACAATTTACTGTGTTAATTATAAAACAATCTGGCTCAACTGAAAGTACATACCAACGTAAATATTTACTCGTATTTTATGAAATTCCCCCCAAAAAAGGGACTTCCATAACATCAATAAATTCTGACAGAACACAAGTTGCAAATTTCTAGAAACCACATTAGCGTATAGAGAGGCCGGAGATTAAAGAAGATAGAATAATTACAAAGCCCATTTCCTCCAATATTTTTGAACCCGTCAAAGCAAACTTTCGGCCCGCGACTGAACGAAAAGTTCAGCTCTTAAATTCTCCACTAAACAAGCCCCCGTACCGTTTCAAAGAAAAAAAGGGTCGCGCCGAACAAGACCACGCCCAATAAGCCAATAACTCAGAGCAAAAACTATGATTTGCATGTAAGTGGTTTTGATTAGCATTTCCTGAAGAGCCGGAGCCAGGTCCACTGAGCATCAAGGGAACACATGATCAGCTACGACAGGACAACAACCGCTGTAACCCCTGACAATGTCTTGTGTGTCGGCAGCAACTCTTCAACCCAGCGCCACTGTCCTCACTCTCTTCAGTGGCTCGCGATCATCACGGCCCACACGAAAGTAACCCATCATACTCTAGAAATTTTAAATTGAATTAAAGAAATATTCGATGAAATCAATCTCATTGGTTACAATATTAAACTAAATCAATAATAGGAACAAAGTTTTCATCTAACAAGTCCCGCACATGTCGAAAGTTTAGTACAACAATCTTGGGTACCACGAATCCTTGATGCGTCAAACTAGAACGCAATTTTTTGGAAGCTCAATTTTGAGTAGCACTATTTCTACCGAATAAATTCTGGGTACCACGTTTTTTAGAATCAACTACGGGTGTAACAATTTCAGGTGAATGGTTGGGTGCCCAATGTGCAAGCAAAGTGAAATAAAGCTTAGAATAAAATTGGGTATGTCTATACTATTATTGAAGCAAACTTAAATTCATTCAATTTTCAGTTTGAAAGGCCACGTTTAACACGTTGCCTCCGATTGTCTGGCCGGTGTAAATCTACACTTTGTACGCATAGTCACTAGAAGGATCTGAAAAAATTACAGAACCTAAGTGGCCCACATACGTACCACTTCGGAGTCAACGTGTTAAAGGGGTGAAAACATAGAAGCCAAACTACGAGGCAAATTTCTGTTATAGTTTGACTTCTTTTCTTGTCGTTGCAAATCAAGAATTGCAGTGAAGAGCCAGGACGTATCCAGTAAAACAAAGCTTTCCGACTCGTGAATTTTGCCTAAAAGCGGAAGTATGAAGAGAGAAAAATGTCACACCAGAAATCCCTATGATTCACTCAAAACAATCCTTCGCGTGTGCAGACACTGACACTGATTTACTTCAAAATACTCGACGGCTTATCATTAAATCAATCAAGTCTAAGCTTTACTTATAAATAAATTGAAATCTATTATGACGCACTTAAAGATCGCGTACACTGACATTTCGGAGTGTCCATCACTAGAGTAGACTAAAGAGTACAAAACGCACAGATTCATTAACAAATTTTGATCTATCTAAACACAAAAGACAGAAAACTTTATAATCTCATCCTTTTCTAATGGGCTACATGCAATAACTACCAGAACAATACTCGTTTAGTCAGTTTCAGTAGAACTAAAGTAATCATAGTAGAGAAATTCGACGAAGATTCAATTCCATTGGTATTTCAGAAGCACAATTTTTCAGTCTCTAGGTTGGCACGGGACAACTGAGGGAAGAGGCAGCGTCAACATCTCAAGGAGACAAATATGTGAAGCGAGATTTGATAAGAAGCGAAGACGCTCAAACATGAGGTCAGCTTAATTGCTATGTAACCAGGCCTCCGCGAAAAAAGAGACAGAGACGATAAAAAACGAAATATAAAGTCTGGACACCTGCACTCACAACAGACTTGTAAGAAGTATTGCTGGTTTCTATTCAAGAAACCGTGAATATCACTGGAAAACGTTAATTCCATGAGGTAAATTCAGGAGGTCAGACAGAACATTCTATAATTCAACTCCCTCCTTAACCTATAGTAAGGAGCGCACAGGTCTCGGAAATTAGGAGAGCTAAGTGCGCAAAATGCGCTGAAGGATAATTCTCTGCCTCACAGGGGGCAGCGAGCAGGATGAAAAAATAGGGATACGTTACGACAGTCGGCCGTATTTCCTCGTTGAAATGATCTACACAGCTGAACTACTTCGACATTTCAGTAGTCGAATGACTAGTTTTTAGTAGGATTAGTTTTTGCCAAAAACTTGGAATATACAGCACATTGTTATGAATTCGAATTGTTGACTATTTTTCATAATTTTACAATTTTGACAGCTAAATCCACGTAAGTGGCATCTGAAAACACGCATCATAATTGTACGAGACACGGCAGCACACATCTGATGCATGGGTTCAGTATATTCTTTCATTTTCTTGCATGCGACTTCATAAAAAGCTGCTTCTGGAGGTAATGAAAGATAAGGGTTTTGAAGGGCACACCGGCGCTGAAAGCATAACACGGAGTTGTGTTACACAAGTCGCCGGGTGTCTTATCTTTCCAGCATCGTAGGTAAGGGCTAACTAAGAAGACAGAGGTGTTTTTGCTCAGTGCACAATACGCGAAAGAGAGATGATGGTGATACTCCGATCAGCTTACGCGCTTTCTTAGACCTGCAGTAAAAACGCACGCAGATATAGGACGAGTTGAAGCCTCACTCCCGAAAAGAGACGCGTACTGTCTATGTAAATGTGACTTTAACGTACTCCAAAATATGAGACGAAGACAAGCGTAGTCCTGAAGAATTAATTTGCTAAAGGCGTAGTTTTGAAGATTAGCCTACAGACAAGTAAGGCTCTTGGTGACTGAAAATTATAAGTACCTCAGTTCAGAACTATATTAAAATCAGACACTCGTACTTGAAAGAAGCTTAACGAGAAGGTGATGACAACCATTTTACTGAGTAATTTGAGAAGTTTTAGAAATGTATGATATTTAAATACTGACGACATATCAATTTCTTCACACAAGTATATACCAAAACTAAATTTAAATTAGTAATGGTTTGTGGATTAAAAATCAATTACTTGCAACAATAATTGAATTAAATGAATAGAAACTACAAGAAAAGGAGACGTCTATGACACTTACAGCTGATCAGCCACGCCTAATTTTCAAGTCTTTGTGAAATACACGTCATTAAAACATGTCATTCAATCAGAAAGAACATATTGAGAAAACGTGCGTTAACCTACACGAGTACCATTTTACCCATTTTACGCTTTCCACAATTTTCAATAAAGTAACAACGAACGAAGTTCTCATCAGTAGCTCTAATGAGGTTGAGAAAGATCACGATGCTGATACACTGCATGCCATAAATCGTAGGGTTTTAAGATTTTGATTGGTAAATAATTTCAAAGGAAGCATGCAATGGTAAAATGAACAGAATTAAATGATTTTTTCAAAAAACAAAGTTTAAACTTTAAAATTATTTCAGATACAAGCATTTTCATCGTGAATCAGAGGAACAAGAGATGAAACCCCCCATCAAAGAATTTTAGTTTCTTATATATGTCGAGTACTCGTTACAACCCCTCCTCCACCCCCCGCCTTCACAGAATCTAGGCGACAGGAAATGGGTACAAGTCGCAGATTTACTAAATATCCTTAACCTTGGAGGGTGGATATCACACCTCGTGTTCTGAATTTGAGGCGTGGGTTAGAGTTACTCCAATTATAAAACCTGAAGCAAGAGTGGCAGACCTTCTCGTAATCAAACCTGAAGTGTGGGTGGACTCATCAATAAATTAAATATTTATTTCCCGCCAAATCTGATGTGGTATACTAGCTATAATTTAACCAACAATCATTCTATTTTCACGGAAACGATCCGAATGACACCGACGAACTGAGAGAATTGAACTGCATTCATGTGAATGCTACTTATGCGAGTGTAATTTTGTACATATACAAAATATCTTGGTTATATTCTAATTCTTTGGAACACAACTAAAGCCCTAAATATTTGTAAAATCATGATAAATACCATATAAAATATTTATTCTGTAATCTATTGGTATGTGCAGAATACCTACCATTTAACTCTTGTGTGGTGTTCGGGTCTGTGGGACCCGTTTTCATTTTTACTGTTTATACAGGTTGTAATTGAGATAAAGATAAAGTAAATATGTTATGTTTTAACATTAAAGTGTTAGATTGTGAGGCAGTAAAAACCACAAATATAACGGGTCCACCAGACTCATAAACACTGGTTGAGTAACAACAATATGAACACCACACAAGGGTTAGGAAGGAACCTCGGCCATGCCACGGCTCCACTTAACATTGAAAACGAATATTCGCTCCGATTACAAAAGACCAATATTAAGCTCTAATTTTCCACGGGACCTAACATGTAGAATAATTTTATATCAAACCGCTGCAACACCACTTCCATTTGATTGCCTTTACAGCAATTCAGCTAACTAGTAAACTAGACTTGATCATATGAATTATCATATTTCCTCTGAACAGATAAATTTACACAGATTCACTTTTAACATAAAAACTGTTCTGTTTAGGCTTGCAGTCAGATGCAAGTCAACATTGGTCATTTATTAGTGACTGCAGTCGACAAATGGAATAGCAACGGAAGGTAGCAAGCGAACTCTCGCATCGCTCTCACAAACGGAGGAGCGAAATAACAGAAAATCAAATCCCGAAATACCGAGACGCAACAAAATTTTATTACAGACACAGCGTTGAGAGCAGTGTGCCGCAAGCATCATTCGAAATATCAAAATGCATTACAAAATCAAAAGATGACAGACCAAGCTCCGACTTACCAATAATACAATCAACTATTGTTTAGAACTTTCAAATCTATGTATTATAAGAAGCACATCATATCTAGAAAATTATATGTTCAACTAAACAACCAAAATTCGACCAGCTTGATACTCATGAAAACGAGTCTATTCAAGTTTTATATACTGTAATTATTCATTAAATTTATCTTCAACACACTACATGACAGGAGCTGAAAGTAGCTATCCAAAATTGTAATTCTACAGTTAATGATTTAGTTGAAAAACAAGCGTAAATTACTGAACAGGTGTGCACATTTTTATCTCCACGGAAAGGGACAAAACACCCATTTACTGACACATACAAGCGATGACAGTGTCTCATGTCTAGAATTGTATTTTTTTGCAGTAGCATTGTTAAATTAACCCGTGAGCTAGGTTAGGGAGTAAGGAATACGGCACCTTGAAAATGCAGTTTTGCCGCGAAAATTGTAAATGCTTGAATTATGGTTTTCACCGTTTTGATGAAATATCATTAAATTATTTTCTTTAACCCTTTCGGTACTGACGGCATCTCTGGTAGCCGCAGTCATTTTTCGCTTATTAAGATGCAGAGCAACACGTGTGTCTGTGCAAACGCTGGTAGGGCAGTGCAAGCTACAGTTTGATCAGGACAATGCAGTGACCGTAAAACATCACAAAGCATCTTTTTT
>VCRD01000974.1:102440-156370 GCA_006783055.1 Trinorchestia longiramus | reverse complement strand
AATAGAAACTACAAGAAAAGGAGACGTCTATGACACTTACAGCTGATCAGCCACGCCTAATTTTCAAGTCTTTGTGAAATACACGTCATTAAAACATATCATTCAATCAGAAAGAACATTTTGAGAAAACATGCGTTAACCTAAACGAGTACCATTTTACCCACTTTACGCTTTCCACAATTGTCAATTAAGTAACAACGAACGAAGTCCTCATCAGAAGCTCTAATGAGGTTGAGAAAAATCACGATGCTGATACACTGCATGCCGTAAATCGTAGGGTTTTAAGATTTTGATTGGGAAATAATTTCAAAGGAAGCATGCAATGGTAAAATAAACAGAATTAAATGATTTTTTCAAAAAACTAAGTTTAAACTTTAAAATTATTTCAGATAAAAGCATTTTCATCGGGAATCAGAGGAACAAGAGATGAAACCCCCTATCAAAGAATTTTAGTTTCTTATATATGTCGAGTCGCAGATTTACTGAATATCCTTAACCTTGGAGGGTGGATATCATACCTCGTGTTCTGAATTTGAGGCGTGGGTTAGAGTTACTCCAATTATAAAACCTGAAGCAAGAGTGGAAGACCTTCTCGTAATCAAACCTGAAGTGTGGGTGGACTCATCAATAAATTAAATATTTATTTCCAGCCAAATCTGATGTGGTATACTAGCTATAATTTAACCAACAATCATTCTATTCTCACGGAAACGATCCGAATGACACAGACGAATTGAGAGAATTGAACTGCATTCATGTGAATGCTACTTATGGGTGTGTAATTTTGTACATATACAAAATATCTTGGTTATATTCTAATTCTTTGGAACACAACTAAAACCCTAAAAGTTTGTAAAATAATTATAAATACCATATAAAATATTTATTCTGTCATCTAATGGTATGTGCAGAATATCTACAATTTAACTCTTGTGTGGTGTTCGGGTCTGTGGGACCCGTTTTCATTTTTACTGTTTATACAGGTTGTAATTGAGATAAAGATAAAGTAAATATGTTATACGTTTTAACATTAAAGTGTTAGATTGTGAGGCAGTAAAAACCACAAATACAACGGGTCCACCAGACTCACAAACACTGGTTGAGTAACAACAATATGAACACCACACAAGGGTTAGGAAGGAACCTCGGACATGCCACTGTTCCACTTAACATTGAAAACGAATATTCGGTCAGATTACAAAAGACCAATATTAAGCTCTAATGTTCCATGGGACCTAACATGTAGAATAATTTTATATCAAACCGCTGCAACACCACTTCCATTTGATTGCCTTTACAGCAATTCAGCTAACTAGTAAACTAGACTTGATCATATGAATTATCATATTTCCTCTGAACAGATAAATTTACACAGATTCACCTTTAACATAAAAACTGTTCTGTTTAGGCTTGCAGTCAGATGCAAGTCAACATTGGTCATTTATTAGTGACTGCAGTCGACAAATGGAATAGCAACGGAAGGTAGCAAGCGAACTCTCGCATCGCTCTCACAAACGGAGAAGCGAAATAACAGAAAATCAAATCCCGAAATACCGAGACGCAACAAAATTTTATTACAGACACAGCGTTGAGAGAAGTGCGCCGCAAGCATCATTCGAAATATCAAAATGCATTACAAAATCAAAAGATGACAGACCAAGCTCCGACTTACCAATAGTACAATCAACTATTGTTTAGAACTTTCATATCTATTATAAGAAGCACATCATATCTAGAAATTTATATGTTCAACTAAACAACCAAAATTCGACCAGCTTGATGCTCATGAAAACGAGTCTATTCAAGTTTTATATACTGTAATTATTCATTAAATTTATCTTCAACACACTGAATGACAAGAGCTGAAAGTAGCTATCCAAAATTGTAATTCTACAATTAATGATTTATTTGAAAAACAAACGTAAATTACTGAACAGGTGTGCACATTTTTTTCTCCACGGAAAGAGACAAAACACCCATTTACTGACGCATACAAGCGATGACAGTGTCTCATGTCTAGAATTGTTTTTTTACAGTAGCATTGTTAAATTAACCCGTGAGTTTTGCGGCGAAAATTGTAAATGCTTGAATTATGGTTTTCACCGTTTTGATGAAATATCATTAAACTATTTTCTTTAAGCAATTAAAATTCATCTTAGTACACAAAAATTATTTCTCAGGTTAATCAGAGTTCTTTATTCTGAAAAATGTATGAAAACGTCGCAATTTAAAAAATTTACCAGTACATGTAGTAAAAAATTTCAGCTCCATTTGTTGGGAACATCATTCATTGATAACAGTTTCATGTGAAACACTCAACACATGTTTGGTTCTAACGCTGGAATTCTGGTGTCAGAAAACTAGAAGCTATTTGAAACTTTTTGACAAAATTGAATGAACAATTTGCCACCATGATCACTTTATTATCACACATACGCGAAGTTAAGCTATTCAGGAAAAATACATACATAGAAGTACTATTAGCTTGAAAAGCAGTCAAGAATTATCAGCAACTAAGAGATAAATAAGAGATATGTCTAAGTCAACTAAGAGATCACTAAAAGATAACTAAGAGATAAATGACAACCTATATAGAGATTAAATCGTGCCCCATACACAGTAAATAACTAAGATTAATAGTAGGCCATTTACAATCCGATACTTCTGGGAGTTGAAATACACTCGCAGCACACTCCGGTACGTCCAATGTATACTGGCCCTGCGTCCTTCAAAGGTGCAAAAGTAGGAATAAATCCAGGAACACTAGGCTAAGTCGAATGTATTTCATAGTCGGACGAATCAATGTTGAAAAGGATGCAGGAAAATAAAAATTACAACGAAATATTCAGTAAAATTGCCTACATGCGTTGTAAATCTAATGAATAGAAAAAATTAATAAAACATCGCTAAATAAATTGTGTTATCTGGTCATTCAGCATGGCGAGACGATGCAAAAGTGAACCGATACCTGCACACCATGCATTGGACACGAGCGAAAACTATGTATGTAGTAGTTTCTGAAGATTTAGAAATGACACGCAATCTCCGAGTAGCTTCTAAGTAATTATTCCTTCCACCAAATCACTGCATAAAAGAAATGCAATTAAGCAACATAAGAATGAAACTACCTCACGCATCCCGCAGGTTTCAACATCATTAAGAAACTAGCTGATCCTTCACAAATGTTTAGTAAACAGAATAGGTCCAAGAGCAACACCGACATGGCAGTATTGTTCAATCACAAGGAACATAATCTAAGTCTTTCATTCGAGCAATTGCACAGCTTGCCATTATATTCCATTTCCTCTAAACTTACGTCCGATGAAATCTGCGTCGATAGTTTTTTGACGCAAATGCTAGCTACATTAACTTCGTGGTATTCATTGATTTCACAATAAAGGACAGTGATTTAGATTTACTGGAACGGGGAATACATTATGTAACCAGCAGCTGTACATCAAACTCAATCGTAACGTAGCCACCCGCGTTTTTAGTCACACCATCACCACGCAGATATTTTTAGCTTTCGCATATCTGAAACGAAACTACCAAGCAAACGTGTGAACAGCATCTAGTTTAACTCGTGGTTCTTAATCAGAGTGTCATGTCATGGATTCACTTAGTTACTCGGGATGAACATGGACACAATTCAATCTCTTGAAAGTGTCAGTAAACCATGGTTGGTTGTACCGTAATTTTAAATAGATTATTTTGACTTTGAAGATGCGTAATGAACTTCAGCGTAACGATTTCCTCTTTAGAAACAAAATATCTACTAACCAATGAGCTCTTCTTGAAACGCTAGCAAAACAAAGAAATTACTATTTCCAACTCTACTAGTTAATAAAAATTTCTACATAAATGACAGGTTTTTCACTTTTCACATCTTCAGCTTCTTCAGTCAGATACAAAAACCTTTTTTAAATAAGTTTTTTCACTGAACAACTCGAGGCCACGATGAAATGTGAGTAAATTGCAAACTGAAGGAACATGGCAAGAAGTGTTTTATGAGCAACATCACGTAAATCAACAAATGGCAAGCATCCCTGGCCTCGCTAGCAACAGTCCGTGAGTTTAATTGTGAGCACGTCCAGTAGCACATGACCTTGAAGGCATCTTGCTAAAGGTGAAAAATACTTTAATTTTTTATTTATTCTGACCCATACCAAAATATGCACTGAGAAACATCCATTGCATCTTCAGAGCTGATAAGACAATTTCCATTTTATAAAAAGTCGATCTTTCCTAAGCCGAGAGGCTACCAACAAAAAAAATACTATGTAGAGAATCTTATAAAATTAATTGACATAAAATGATATTTATTCTGGGTTCATTCAATCCCTAAATTTTAATTCAAATGATAATTCTGATGGTCATTAACAGTTGTCCGAGTGCCCACCTTGAGTTCGTTTTATTACGGCAGCAGCTGAGCACAATCGAAATTAAATACTAACGATGTAGTTAATCCCCCACTTTCCTCAGTCTAGAGTGTTTTGCAACGGAAAAATAAGAGCCTCCAGCTCTACTCGTTCCGTTTGCTCGTACGAGTCACACGGAACACAAGGCACCACTCACAGCATTTCCCAGGAGGGTCAGGGATTTAAGCACACCGTTCCCAATTTCAAAAAGGAAAATCAACAAAGAAATAATGTTCAAAGGGAAAGACATTCTTATTCTATGAGGCGGAGTTCCTTCACGTTACGTTAACTCTACCTGGCGTTCACGACGCCAGAAAACGGGTGGCCGGACCAGTTTGGAAGTGATTAGCGAATCATTTGCACCTAGCCTTGACTTCGTCACGGTCACGGTGGCCGTTCCAGAATGAGAAGTTGCAAAAAACGTAGACTTCTGGCCCAGAGAATTGGTCATTCCAGACAAGGTAACGCTCAGGTAACACTTTATAGATTAGTTTAAAACGAATTGAAAATAATACATGGAAAATCATTTCACGCCTCTCAGACACCCAGATGCGATCTAGGGACTTTCATAGCTCACTCCAGAAAGATGACATGACACATGCCGGAATAGAGAACCGAGTTGTGTCTTCGTACTAAATTGGTTTGGCTAATGAAGCGTCATGACGTTAGACTCTAACCAAACTTGACCCTCTAACGGTTAGAGGGTCAAGTTTGGTCAATGTCTTAGAACTGGGGTTCCCAACTTGGGGAACATGTTTGCTAAAACGTAAAAATTGTATTAAAAATCTTGTTGAATTTTATTTTTCTGTTCACCATCCTGTCATAAAAGTTTAGGAATACATGCTCATCTGTCGAACTACTGAAGGGGTACAAGGTCAGAGAAAGGTAGGGAACCCCTGTCTTAGAGGGTCCATGATGGTAAGGGAGGAATTACATGCATTCTTGAGTTAGCAGCGTCATCACAGTACAATAAATCAATATGGTTCAATTATATTGTAGATAATTGGCATCTTACTACGTTTGATATATTATGAACATACAACTAAAAAGAATACGCACCAGAGAATAATAGATGTTCCTATTGCAAACCATTTGAAGGAGAATATTCCACAAAATCATGAATGAACCTTTTTTTTTTAATTCCTAATGTTAAACCACACGGGCTAATCTCATGAGAAGCATTTCCTACACAGCTATTAGAAACAGAACTGGCCAGGCTCGACTGAACCCAATATTATATAGCATAACTTAGTGCGGAACCTACTTAGAATCTAATGAATTTTTCTCGAGATTCTAGACTAGTGATGATGTGACACGCACCAAGTTTACTGAGAGCATGAAACTACTCACCTATTGAGAACAGCAGCAAGATCAGTGATCGTAGTTGTCGCTGCATGGTGATGAGGTTAACTTTCCGATGTTCCTCTAGAGGTCTCAATTAGCACTGGCTCACGGAGACAGCCTGGTCACAAGTTTCAATGACACAACACCCAGCTTGCAACATCACACAACTGGAAAGACATTTTTTCAAGCTCGCAAACCCGTCCCTCGAGTGTTCCTGTTCAATGAAATTAAGAGCAAGCCTCCGTTTACACGATTTTAGATTTTACGGCAAACGTTCAAATAATGATCAATCGACATTTGTTATCTTGGATTTGAAACACTCCTTTGGAAATCTATAGATCAGAAATATTGGTTTAGGCCAAGAAAACTAACGAGCAGCCAACAACCACTAATTTCAAGTAGTTAAATCTTAGGTAATTCACCCGTATCAGAACATGATAAGGTATACGTCAACTAAATTAAACCGAGTTTCATACCAAGTGTTCTGACGCTCAGTGACACCTGTCACCACACAAACTTCCGATTCATTTGCTAACCCAGACCAAAATAATCAGACGAATTAATTTCAACACTTTGCCATATCATGCTAGCTCAGTCCGTCGCAAAATTAGAATAGATCCGCGAAAAATGAGGAGCGATGGCCTCTCTTCTGCGTAAAATGCACGTTTCGCGAGACCGGGACGCGTACTGAGGAAAGACTAGGAACGACTTTCGCGCACCCGCACTCCAACGCTCGTAACCTCACACTGACAGCCGGCGGCAGCAAGCAACGGTAGCCAAGCGACTGGCTTATTACACATATTCGGCACCAGTTCAGCAAATCCTCTTTGAATTAACTTCGCGTGAAGTGAGACCTGCTGTAAATTTTTCTATCCGTGTTATACCATTGTGAAGGCATCGGTATCGCAAGGAACATCTGCAACTAGGAATAATGAGGCAATAATGATGCTGGAATGACAGGATGCAAGCTAGGTACTCTAATGTCTGGAAGAGTTAAAATTTCCTCGAGCTTCCGAGCCACGTGCGGCCGCAGCTGCCACAGCTGCGGGTGTAATTATTCTCCCTATATAGTTTTTATTCGTGGACTACCTGCTGTGTAGCCAGCCCAGTGGATAATTGAAGACTGAGCACAATCAACATGCAGAACTCGTTCTACGCTAAGCTGAAACCAATCGTGTGTTTAGAACACTATTAGTCCAATACCTGTCCTGAGTCTAATAATGCATTCCAAAAAACTTAACAATTCTTTGTCAAGGCGACTGATAACTTGAGTTCAGACATTAATATTGAATACTCAAGTTGTTGCGTAAAAGAGGCAAGTAAATTTTGAAACATAAATTGCTTTTGAACGACGTTTACGTATGTTATCCAGGGGCGTTTTTAGTTAAAAAAAACTTATGAATGCTTGCTGCAATTAGACATGAAAGGAACCTACGATAATGAACATAATCTTCAGTTAAGAATTGCTGGATCTTCATTTTAGTGCTGAACCTCTTTAGCTGGTCATGAGGCAGCAATCAGGACTGCAGCTGTACAGCTTAAAGCATAAGTAAAACATGAATAAATTTGATGTTCTGAGCCCAGTAGTGAAGAAACAGTCCTTAACTGTCAGTAGACAGCTCACTTCTTTCAGCTCCAAATAATTCCGAAGTCTCAAAAAACGACTATTGTTAAAACAGTCCAACGCATGTAAATATCAGAGCGTCGTAACGAAACAATTTCATTTTAAAAGGAATGATCTATTCGGTGTTCATGACTTTTGTAACGCTCTTGATTTCGAAAGTATATGTAGTGAAATGTTCTGTAGATCAACTGCTCAGTCAATAATACTTTTTGCATTCTTCACCTCAATTTAAATTTCATAAATACATCGGTAGGGATATTCTTGTGGCATTATCTAAAAACGTAAGAAATTAAAAAACAGTTTCATCAGCATTTAAATACAATTTTCACTTTAACATTTTGATAAGTACATTGGTTGCCTCGTTACGTAAACCTCTTCTACACACTACTCAATTCTTTTATTATCAAGAGAGTGAGAAACAGTAATGTTGATAGGATGCTGTTAATGTATTCATTCATTCGTAAACACAATTGAATATTAAACATCATGAGATAAATGACACTAAGGCGTATTTTGAAGATTAAATTTTAAATTTGAGGAAAATGATCTCAGCGAATGAAGTTTTTGAATATCTTATGATTTTTTCGGATATTACTTTAGAAATGTAGGAGTTTTATTTGAGCTTTTATAAATTTTCAGTGATTGGATAATCAAAGATACTCGTAATAGTAACATATGTCATATACATTTCAGCCCAATATCCAGCTGCAAAACTTATTGCATTGGGATCTTTATAAGAATACTTGCGGTATTTCAGCTGTTTCATTTGATCTATGGAAATGTCATACATTTATTACTGCTCTTGTTACTGCATGAATACTGTATGGAAAACTTTAAACAAACTTCTTATATTCATAACTACTCTCGTGACTGCACAAATACTGTGAGGAAAACATTGGGCATCACCAAAAAATTGCATCAAGTGCTGAATTTTTCTACTAAAATGTAGGTAGAAGGGAAGATCTTTGTGATAAGGGACCAAAACTCATTATGGATTTAAACTACGAGGTTTGAATGGAATTGGAGGATA
The DNA here is from genome assembly GCA_006783055.1 of Trinorchestia longiramus. Classification (NCBI taxonomy): domain Eukaryota; kingdom Metazoa; phylum Arthropoda; class Malacostraca; order Amphipoda; family Talitridae; genus Trinorchestia; species Trinorchestia longiramus. The sequence continues at coordinate 147,954 of VCRD01000974.1, read as the reverse complement.
TGCAAAATTAATCAAACTAATTTCAACCCAATAGTAAACAAACACATTTTACTGAAAATTTGTGCAAAAAGTTACCCTTAGCTTATGTATACACTTATTATATCAATCCAACTTCAGCTTCGATAAATGACTCAATAAGAAACAAAAGTCGTCGACACACCTGTACCAAGTGGTCATTATTGATATTCGTCACTACTGCAACAATGACAGTCTTCGATGAAGCTATTTTACTATCAGGATGTCTATTGGTTTCTCTTTCAACAATGTTACATTCGTTAATTTTTCATTAACTTAAGTCCACTGAGTTTGGTGATTACATTTTTGGCATCAAAACGAAACAAAGCTTGCAAATCATTTCAGTAAAATCTCATAAATTGTTTTGACCTTATTTCGTAAACGCTTGCTTTTCGATCAAGCCTTTCTCCTGGGTCTTTGGAGACATTAATTGATTCTTCCTTTTCCCTTACGATTGGAAAAATTTCAGTATTTGTCGCGTACTACATTACGTGACATACTGCATGGCATTTACACTATTGGAACAATCATCGACCCTCAACCGGGCAACAGGAGCAAAGCCAGAATTCCTAATGCGTAAATAGTCCATTTCAATGTTCACTAGCGACACTTGACTGAAATTCAGTAACCTCAAGCTTTAAATCTCCAGGAAATCCTGACGGACTGCATATTAGCAGTAGAAGAGGTAGAAAAATTCTACCTTTTAAACCCATATTAATTAACAAGATCTGACGGCCTTGATGCCCGAATACTCAAAGAAACGGCTCAAGTGCTGAAATTAGCGAACCATTTGCCAACCATTTAATCGATCGCCCGTAACTAGAATTGCTCCGGAGGATTGGAAGTAAGCAAATGTTACTCTTATTTTTAAAAAGAGGAACAAACAAACACTCAATAACTACCGTCCAATCAATCTAACATCTATCATCAGCAAAATAAAAGAAATATTACTCAAAGTCCGTATGGCAAAACACCTCCAAGCCCAAGACTTATTTACTGACACCGAGCTCGGATTTACGGAAAAACGTAGCTGTTACACAAACTTTCTCGTTTTTTTTGGAGAAGTCTACCGCATATACGACAGTACAAAAGCTGTAGACCTTGTTCGACAAAAATTCTCACGAAAGGCTATTGGCCAAAGTAATAGAAGTACATGGAATATAAGGCAACTACTCCTGATGGATACGAAACTTGCTCACGGGTCGCACTCAACGAGTGATGATTCATGGTCAAGTCAGTGATTCGACGCTTGTAACATCAGGAGTCCCCCGAGGGAGCGTTTTAGGTCTGCTTTTCTACATCATTTATATCAATAGCCTTTACGTCGGGATCAGCAGTAAAATCAACAAATTCGCCGACGACACGAAACTCTATCACAGAGCGTTCACTGAAAGAGACTGAGTAAATATTTAATCAGACCTCACCGTTTACTTCAATGGACCAAAACCTGGTAAATGAGCTTCAACAGTGATAAATTTTCAGCAATGATAAATTTTCAGCTATGCACGTTGGTAGAAACAATTGTCATTTCCAACACCCATCATTTCCAACAGATTGAAACAGTACAGCAACAAAAAGATCTTGGCACCATTGTCACTGTAAATCTCACGTCTGATAAACAAATAGAAAAAAGCATCAGAAACGGGATCAGGATCCTTGGTTTTATTGCAAGAAATTTTGACTACAAGTCAAAAAACATCATCTTACCACTCTATAAGGCACTAGTCCAGCCCCATCTAGAATCTGCAGTGAAACTCTGGTTTCCTACCCTAAGAAGATATATTTATAAAATGGAAATAATTCCTGAGCTTCGCAACTTTAGTAACGAAAGGCGTCTTCAGTAGCATGAACGCATCTCCCAAGGACAAAGAAGACAGCAAGGACAACTCATAGAGACCTATAAATATCTTAACGGCCTTAAAGATGTTACTCAAGAACGTCTTTTCGACAGAGACGATAACGTGCGAACCAGAAACAACGGCCAGAAACCTATAATTAAAAGCTTCAGGACATCCCAAGCTCTAAACTTATTTCCAGTTAAAATTGCTGAAACTTTGAATCAGCTGCCCGTAAGCTACATTTCTGCTGAACTGTAAAAACATTCACAAATTGTTCACATTAATATTGAATAAGAAGCCCCAATGCATCGTAACATAGTGATTCTATATCCTAATCCTAGGGGTTGTGTATGATTGCGGTGTTTGAGCGTGACTGAAATGCATGTGAGAGAGTTAAGTGCGGGTACGTGGCTGAAATGCCTTTGCGTGATTGAGGTATACAAGTATGTGCGTGATTGACGCCACTACCTTAGACGTTATGGGAGTCGGATTGCAACTCAGGATTGAACCAAATAGCTTGTTCCCATAGCCTTATTCTGTTTTAATCTATGCGTTCTTTTCTATTTGTCTTGCTATGTCTATTCTCGCTTGAATGTAATTTTGATTATAGTGAAATCATGAAAGCCATGTGCCAATCTTAATAAATGTTCTGCAATAATAAGCTGAAGTGAAAACTTAAAGATTTTGATCTACAGCAATTTCATTTTGTCTTTATTAGTATTTCAATCTTGGCAACTCAAGACATGTCTCACTTTTCTTTCACATTTGTCATATTTCTCTGCTACGTAACTTTCGATTCATCGAACGCATTGAAGTTCTTAACTAACTACGGTAATAATTGAAGCTTCATTGATTGGAAGTTAATAGGAAATAAATTGTGTTTTACTTTCTATTAAGTATTAGTTCGTTGTTCTTCATAAGTGATAGCTATTTTTTCATATTATAATTATGAAGTTCATGAGCCAATGTTAGTAAATTTTTTGTAATGATAAGGGGATGTCAAACCTTGGAACTTTCGATCTACTACAACTCTTATTACACTGCCCAACTATGAAATATTTCAGGCTCAAAATTGGAGTTGTCTTTTGTATTTCCACTTGCCATAAAAATGACCGATTATCTCTTGCTTTGAAGATACAGTGACGTCATTTTTTGTCGATATTTTTAGTATTGGGGAAATTTTGTTTTTGAGAGTTGTCACACCTCTCAATTGACATAACAGAACGTTCCCGAGATGTTTGTAGGTTATAAACGTAACTTTTGTTGTGACTCTGAGTGTCATTCTGTTTATGTTTTCATTTTGTTCAAAATTCTAGCATGGAGTGCTTTTGAAATGGAAAATTTACTTTATTAAAATGACACGAAAATGTGTAAATTCAGTGAATAATTTCTGTCACAAGTGTGGTGAAATACGATTTTCATCACGGAAACGCATTATGATACCTCATGAAAAGACTACCTATCAGCATTATTTTCGTATAAAGGTAAGGAACCGGGATAAGTAATGGACTGCACATATGTTTATGCCGCAACTCTGGTTCAGTAAAATAGAAACAATCTATGGCTTTTGCTGTGTCTTTAGTTTGATGAGAGCCTACAAACCATACAGATGGCTGCTACTTGTGCTTGACTCTACCTATAAAGGCAGGATTGTCAATGAAGAAAGCAGGAACAGTTCAATAAGCGCATCTTATACCTGCTACTCGGCCCGTTTCACATTCAGATCGTTTACCAGTTTTTACTCCATCTCAATATTATGCTTCTGACGTAGAACATATTTAAAGTATGGAATTTTTCCCAACTTGATGTCAGCGTCGCACAGTTCACATAACGTCAGAGGGATCTGTTTCCTTTCTTTGAAAAGAAAAAATCTGGTTGTTTGCTGCTACGTTCATGGCTTTAAATGTTTGAACTTGAACCATGACCCAACAATGGAGGCTATTCATAGACTTCTCCAAGTTTAGTTTACAAGTTGTATTGTTTCACAACGGTAACCGTCTTCCTTCTATTTCTGTTGGTTGTACATCATACATGGAGGAGACTTATGCAAATATGATAGACCTCCTTGACTCATTAAATATGCTAAACACAAGTGTAAAATCTGTGGCAATCTCAAAGTCATCGCTGTACTCTTAAGAATACGACTAGAGTACACTCTGTAAGTACTGCTGCTTTTTATGTACGCGGGACAGTGGGGATTGGAAAGCATATTACATTCAAACAGACAGGCCTAGCAGAAATCTTGAATCTAGCGAAAAAAGGTTGTTGCCGAGCGTCTCGTGGACCCAAGAAATATTCTTTTTCACCCGTTTATATAAAGATGGATCGAATAAAAAGTTTTGTCAAAGGTATGAACCAAGAAGGATTGACCCTTTTGTACTTATAAATAAATTTTCTAACTTAAGTGATGCAGAGGTTAAGAAAGGTATTTTTCTTGGGCCACAAATTCGACAACTTGTAAAGGATGCTGCGTTTGACCGAGTTTTGGCAAGGAAATAAAATGAAACTTGAAAAGCTTTAGAGGGAGGTTTACATGGATTCTTAGGCAACAAAAGAAATGACAACTACACTCATTTAGTGACCGTACTTCTGGAAAAATACCACCTACTCGAATGCAACACGTCCCTTAAAATCCATCTTCTCCAGTCCTACCTAGATTTTTTCCCTCTTAGTTGTGGAGCTGTCAGTGATGAACACGGAGAAATATTCCACCAGGATACTTCTGCAATGAAACAATGATATCAAGGAAGTTGACATGAAGCTATGCTTGCTGATTACTGCGGGTGTATGCGTAGGGATACCTAGGAAATCATTTACGAGAGGCAAGCCAAAAGAAAACGGTCTCATGAAGCCACCACATAATTCTCTTCTCAGCAAACTACCAGTTGGGTTTCATCCATCAATGTAGAGGCCTTAGAATGCAACTGTCATTATAAAAATTTAAAATACACTTTCAACCTTGTTGACATGTGTAATCAAAATGGATTGTTTTCTCTTAATCCGTTACAATCAAATGTGTTTACCTATTGTATATCACAAAACTAGAACTAATAAAGACTTTCTTTCGTCATAGTCGTTTTCCTCACTTCAAAATTAGTAAGATTTGATTATTGGAGATGTGATTATTGAAGTTCGCGCTTGTTATGGTAGAGGATTCACTTCATTCTCTCACCATAACCAGTAAGTACATAATAATTTGCGATGTCTTTATACCGTAAAAGTTGCTGAACTAAATTTCAGATGTTACGTAGTTTCAAATACGATGTAATTAAAGAAATAAATCCCACTTTATTTTTACGTTTCTCGAGGACAATACGTATATGTAAAATGAAAAAGACTTTTTCTTCATAGCTTCTGAAAAAATTGCCTTATCTACCAAACACTAAACTGTGTTAGTTTTGGTAGCGATCACAAAATGCAGAATTGGTCCAAGATCAATGCTTTAAACACATTTTGTTGCATATTTTTCCACTAATAAAGTTTGAATTCTTAACTAAAACCTTTCACGAATTTTTCAGTTATGGATGAATATTTAGAGTGACTAAAATTTCATTCAATACTCACAATGTTTCCCAGACGCTGATCCGTCTTAAGTGGGAAAAATAGCACGGTAAATACAATAACTAGTAACTATACTTAAAGGTTGCTACAATGTATTATGTATGAGTTTATTGTTTAATTTATGGTTTTAGTTCTCATTGGTCTAAGTTCTTATAGAATATTCATTTTTTTCATTCCCTCCGCACATACATTTGATGGCATACTTCACGAAATGTTCATACTTAGAAATTTTATTTAAACTTTTGTCACATAAGAGGTCTATTTCAATAACAGAGTTTTCACATTACGTATACACCCATATGTTTCTACCCTTAGAGTTGCATCCTTTAGTCCTAGGAATGATGAAAAGGGGGTAAATTACTGATGTTATCCTGAACGTTTAAGGGCAAATAAGCTTCAATATATGATCGGGTTTTGGTGTTTCATGGAGCATTCGCATGCTACTATACATCACACAATCAATTTTTTCCGGAAACTGAGTAATGTATCTTATCGGGTGTAGCCTTCCTGCTCTCCCCACAGAAATTAGTAGGTGAACAAAGCGTGTCAGTTTAGCCTGTAAAGTAATGGTGTAATCGATGCGCACAATTGCTCGCCCTAGTCTTCTTCCAGTTGGTGGTACCTATTCTGCTATAAGGATTTCCATCCGTCAGATAGGAACATTATGGAGAATAGTTACTTAGTGTTGAATGTTGTTTTTAATGATCAGTGTCTCTAGCACAACAATCTAGGCTATGTTAATAAACCATAGGTAAATTGCGTTAGAATTTTACTCATCCTAATTTTTCGTCACAGCGTAAATATTCCTAATTTTTGTTTTGATATTCTGTACACTAGTAGGCGTATACCCTAACCGAAAACCAAATAGCCTTATAGAGAATATGTATATATTTTGTCGCTGTAGGACACATACATATAACACCCTGAAATATTACATTACTTGAAAAATTTTGTTCGCGTTTGAAACATCTTACACTAAAGCTGTACCAAGATCAGCGCTTTGAGCCTATTGAGTAGAAAAATCTTCAACTATCACGATTAATGTACGAATGAAAACACAATTAACCATCGTGTAACTTTACAAAATGGTTTATATAAGAGGAGCTGGTTGTGTTATTGTTTAACTAGTTATTACTTACGGTTGAAGTTCAAGATCGGATTTGGGTGAAAATGAAAAGTGAAAAATGTCAAAACAAATACATCGGGGAAATGTCGATAAGAACATCAAAATATCAGATTGAAACGAAATCATTAAAATATTTTTGGGTCTATGATCATGGTGAAAAAACAGACGGTTGTAAAAATTTTCAATACGGATAATGTAATCAACATAGTGTGTTTTGCTTTTCAGAACCTCAATCTACCATTCAACAAACTTATCTTCACAATATGCGCAGAATTCTATCTGTTTCAATGTAAAATCAAAATCAAACTTTTCAAACTCTTTATTTATCATTAAATTTTGTGAACAATGAGATCTGCCCTCGTATTGAACGACAGCGACGCCACAAACGTGTTCCACAATATTTCATCCTTAGTTGTTCGTTAGCTGACTTATTAACAGAGTTTTCTCAGTCCTCGTTCGCGAAAATCATATGGTCACAATCTTATAGGCTTTACACATTGACGAATTTACATTGTCATGTCATGGTTCGTGAATATTGGGAAAATAACCTTACGAAACTGTTCAAGTTTACCGCGCGTTAAAACTCTCAAAAAGTGGTAAGCTATTTTACTAAAAACAATACCGAGTTATAAAATTGCTACAATTTCATATAGAAATTATTTTATAAAATTAATGCAGATGTGTGACTAGCTCTCAAATGTGTAGTTTCCATTTTATTGTAATAACTGAAGCATGCCCTAGGCGATACAATTGAAATGGAATGAAAACTTGCTTATTCAGTATAAAAAATTACTCTGCATAAGCAGAACGACTGGAGACCACTTACCAATTAATTTATTATGTCGATGACTAGTTAAGAATACATTAGTATGTTTGCAGCACAAAACAATTTCTCAGTCGGTGCAGTACACATCAATTGAATTATTCTTGGAAGTGTAACTCTGAAGAATTAAACATCTAAGTTACTTCATAAAAGGACTCGCTCGTCCGCTTCAGTCTAGAGCTTCATGAAAATATGTTACAATAAAATGATGCAAAGAATAATGCAGCTGCTGGTACTGATAAAGTATTCGTGTTATGCTTTACTTTGAATGTTATACATTTAGCCGTAGTTAAAAATATGTTTTAAGCACATTACGTTAGCCTTTACACAATATCGCGTACATGAATCTTGCTGAACAATTAGTCGGTAACGCAGTAATGTCTAACCTTCGTGGGAATCTTCGCCTCAGTTTACATCCGTGGTCCAATGTTCCTATATGTGCGTCAACCTTTGATAGTTGTGCAACTATAGTATGTTGAAATCATCGTCCACTCAACAAAAAATCACACTGAAGTTATACGTACCTGCAGGTATTGTGTTCATCCCGAAGAGGCCGCGTCGCAAGCTGTCCAAAATGTTACTGCACATTGGCAACACGGATATCAGCGGCGCCTGAATTCTATCGTGTACGCTGGTAGAAAGACTGCCCTCTTAATCTACGGGAACTGACCTCTAGATCAGACCCATGAAAGATCTAAGCTGACAAATGAGATACCCTCATGAGATACCCTAGGTCACGAATGGAAATCCTGTTGATTCTGCAAGTGAAATGAAGGGTAAGGTTCGTTGTAGGCGTACATGGTGTAAATATTGATTGGTATTATACTTTTTGCATTTAAAATTTGCATTTCATGTTAGGAAAAATGTTTGAATAGTGAGTTTATATATTTTTGTCTGCTTAATCAGTCAGCCAAAAAGTAGTTTTTTATTGGATTTTTCGCCTTTTTCGAACTTTTGTACTCTTAATAAATGTCATTGTTCCTTTACAGTTATAGATGAGAGGCGTGATGACAAAAATCAACATCGGACAAAGTAATAAATTCCTCTATCCTAGGAAATTTCTATTGATCGTCAACAAATGTCCATCAGAATGACGTACAAATGCTATTATGTTCATCTTCATGAAATCTTTATCTCGTTTACCTGATTGGTCTCGCATGGAAACTGACGAAGCTACTAAAATCATGAAAATATTACTTTACCAATAACCATGTCCTAACCTTTACGGATCATTGTTAAGACGTACTGGCAAATACAATTTTTATGTGGGATAATCGCATGCAAGAACACTATTGTATTCTTGGAAGCATTGTTCTGATGGCTCAAGTCAACATCATTAAGCCTCCATCCCCTCTGAACTTCAGAACACCTTTCTTAGACTCTTTGGAGGCATTGCTCTCGATTTGGAACTCTTTCATGCTGATTAACCGACATCAACGATACTGTCACCAATACCAAATGACATCTTTGTAAGCATCAAACTTCGAGGGTTAAATTATCTGATACGAAAACATTGATCCTTGCGAGAAGTTTTGCTGTCTGCACATATTCAATCGACCGTGAAATTTTATTGGGTAATATTTTTATTCTTTGGACAGGTGAAAGGATTATTTATTCAATGATTACGTAAGTATATAAGGAAAAAAATCCAAAATCAATCTAGAAAACCGGAAAATGTGGACATACACTACTACCGTTGTCTAAAGAAAGTACTATTATTTAACTTGCTGCTGTGAATATGCTAAAATGTTGTGGGATAAGTGGGAGGTCATTTCGGAACGTATTCTTTATTTGCAAGATTATCGTGAAGACATTATGCTGATATTTTAGGTAATTGTTAATGTAATACGGAGCTGTGTTACTAAAGTGGGTCAAATACCGTAACAGCCAAGGCTAATATTTTCTACGAGATTAAACTGTGTACAAAAATGAAGAACAGATAAGCATGTCTCTTATTCGAGGGAAATGTTCACATCAGGAAACGATTTTCGTTTTTCGCAGAAATTATTTGAACAGAGGAATACAGAAAAATTTCGTTGGATTTTTGTTAACACTGCATGGCAGACAGATGTGTTTGTTGATGATAATTATAGCGAGAAATTTACTACAGTAAAAACATTAGTAGTACGCTGTTTTCATACCATGTAGTATGTTTTTATCTAGCGGGATAAGTGTAAGTGTGACCTCATTTAATTATAATTTTTCCTTATTCATGATTTTGAATATAAGCCATTATTTGACATAATTTTTTTCCAGGTGAGACATTTTCAAGTTCAAGTTACAAAAGTTCCTGCTATAGAAATAAAATGTTTTTACTTTTTATTTACCAGTGGTTAGTAAGACCTTACATTCTGTCAAACTTAAAATATACGCAAAAGTAAATTATTCACAAGTATCCTATATTGTTGCTTCTATAAATAAGATAAACATTCAAATTTGCAAGGAATTTTCTCATCAAAAACATGCATGTTTATTCCTGAAATCTTTCTTCACTCAATCATGATCCAAAACATCACAGTGCTTTGTATTCGCTTACTCTATTTCTGTATAATTTTAATTAATTTTGAGTATAATTTGTATTATATTTAATATCGTTTTCACTTCACGCATGTACATTTTGTCATTAATATAACTTTTGTGTTCCAACTGGTTTTTGAGCAGAGACGAGTACGCTAGCTGAAACCCCTACCAGCGTACCATAAAGTCAAGTCCAACATGCAGGCAGAACAACTACATTGTGACGCTTGAAAGTGAAAGAAGAAATTAGTATATCTTATGCTGCTGCGTCATCATATTAAGAATTCAAAAGCGAGAGAAAAAAGAAATCGTATAGCAGTACCTTACTCGTATCATAAAATGGCTAACCTTTTAATCCGAGGGAAAAACCCAAAATTATAATTCATGATTCAGATTATGAGCTGGACAATTTTTGTACATATTCTCGTTATTTTCAGAACTATTTTCTCACGTTCAAAATAACTTTGTCTACCACAAAGAAGCGTTTGAAATCTGTTGCAAGCTGTGTGCGTTCACTGCAGCCGTTGCGTCTTATTTTATACGTAACCATTTGATCCATAGAGGATTTCTGAATACTTAAAACATAGAGTGTCTAGGTATGTAAAGAACTTTATGTTTCAATGAGCTGGCTGTTTTTGCATTTAACATCGTTTTTAATCAATACAACCCAGCTTACATTGACAAAAAGAAATGTAAGCATTCCTATGAAACAAATCTATGCAATGAATATAATAAAATACAACAAGGTTTTCTTCAAAGTTCTCTAGTAAGTGCAAGGAGAGTTCGAAAGAGATGGTGAAATTGATTGCAGCTACATAACCCACTTACGTTCATAAATTGCATTAAAAAATTCAACTTTATCAGATAGCTCTACCATGTATTGCCTCGCGCGATAGATTCTCGACAAACAACATGTACTAAGACTCGAGAATTTAGCAAAGACTTTATCTTTCCGGACAAACTACATAAAGACTTGCTGGTAAAATTTTCTGATCAAAATGCTTCATTTTCAGAAATTCCAAGTTCTCACTGTAGGTGTTCTTGATGTGTGGCAGCCCTCTATCAGTCGCGTTGTCTCTTCCCTAACTTGTAATGAAAATACCATCCCAGTGGATAATAAATTCATGCATTTAATGGGCTTACTTCCGAACTTCAAGCATAAAATGGTTTGAAAAACCAACTTGTTAATGTAGGTGACATATTCCTTGATTTAAAAGTAAGCATTTCCGAAATAATCATCGACACGCGTATTTATTCCCTTGCAGTAGTGTCGTGCAGTGACACTGGAGTACATTATCTCTTAACCCTGAGACATGTATCGAATAGTTAGTTAGCTTGTCTATCTGCTAGAAAACGGAAACGTTTTTTGTGTACAACCAATTATATGAAAAAGGAAATAGTCTTGTTATTTGGAATAAACCAGTTTTTGTGAAAAAATTATAGTTTAACTCATGGCCCATGACTTTTACAAATATTGTCATAGAAATACAAATTTGGTTGTATTTAAACATACAACCTGATTTTCTTCAACAAAGGCTTGTTGGTGAGTTCAACTAGTTTCAAGATTCAGCTTGTTCTTCAACCTAGATGTTGTATATTCTCGTGATTCGATCTTTAAACTTCAACATATGAATTATACTCTGAGTAAGGCTAAATCAGGAAGTGATAGAATCATGGATAGTTTTTCATTATACATATTAAAATTCCACCAATTTGATGCTATAACTTCAATTTGTGGGTGTCACTTAATATTCAGTAGAAATAAAAGTTCAGTGAAATGAAGTCGTATAAACAGGAATGAGATCTTTCGTTTCTATGATTCTGGTTTCGGATGAAGTATGGAATGCAACATCGCGGACCACTTCAAACGAGGCAATAAATTTTCTACAGAAACAGCTCTCTTAAGATTTTCATTCAAGGAAACTTTGAATTGCAGAGGTGAACAGCTGCAGCAGGTTGAGGTCTTGGACGCAGTTGGGCGTGCGCGCGGCGACTTATCGAGCATCTTTATTACCACCCAGACCGCTAAAACGGTCCATTGCTGCTGCTCTAGTCCTCCAAACCTTCTTCGAACTCGAACAAAACCGCTGCAGTCTTGGCACAAAATTTGTTTCACGAGGCCCGGGTCACCTTGATTTGTCTAAAGATCAAATGGATTAACGGCCGGCGAAAATTGACCACCTTGTTTATTTTCGCCGACAACTCCAGCTGGAAAACTCAGTTTAAATTTCAGGATTGATCAACGCCTACGATAAAATAAATTTCGGTACTATGTCGAAAAGGGCAGAGCGTGAATAAAAAACTTAATATTTATCTGGTCTTTTATGATGTACAAAGAACATAGGTGCACTCTGCGCAAACTATATATCTTCGATATTTGCTGCTGCTCTTTCAAGCGTAAGAGATTAAAAGAGACCGAATTTATGGTTCTACTCAGAAAAGACAAAAGCTTGGTTTGATGCTGCATGGATTTTCTGACCCAGGAAAATTTTCACAAAGTGTGGCGTTTTGATGCCGATAAGAATTGTTTTCTGTTGTTATTGAGTGAAAAGCTTCGAGTCACAATGCAGAGCGTAGAAACTTGAAGACGTTACTCGTTAATAATGAAATTAAAAACTTCATCTGGACATCAAACTGTACATAATTCACCACAGTCAGTTACGAAAACGTATTCAAAGCTCCTACCGCTACGTCGCAACAATTATTTTCACCCGTGAAAGCTGCATAATTTTTTTATATTTGTCAAGGAACGAATTTTTTTTTAAGACTCATCATGTGATGACGACTTCATTGATGCAATGTAAAATCTCTATCATTTATTTTACGTGCAACCGCCTCTGAGTCATTAATTGAGCCTAATCAGTCACCGATAAAAGTATTATATTAGTAAAACGCTTCCAAGTTTTCGACTACTTGTCTCACACTACTGAGTCAGGATAATTCATCTTGTGTTTGGTATTTTGAAGTAATATATCTCTTTCTCTAAAACAGGAAGAATTTTTTGAAAGTCGTATAAGTTTCATGTATTTTAAAGGGAGATTCATAGACGACTTGGAAAACTTTCTTATTGCCATAGGAACGGTGTCGTTCTACGTTGTATATCTGATAGAGCTTTTTTATTAGTTTCTCAGGAACATGTAGCACAACCATACTCGATAAGAGTAGTGACCGATTAAATCGTTATTTTCCTTGTTGCCTGTAAAGGTCCTAGAGCTAAGCAGTCCTTCAAGACATGCTGGTACTTTGGACCTACTGCCAAGTTCAGCACAGACCATCGTGTAACCAACCTAGTGCATGACAAACCGTGTCCGAGCACGAGTTCGACCAAGGCTATGAAATACATTCAACCCGAGACCTTAAAATTCACAAAAAATACTAGGAACGCCAAACTTGCATATAGGTCCTGAGATTTTATACCTTAGATTGGGAAATGGAGGTAAACATTTTGCGGTGTGTGTATTTAACCGAGAAACTGGAGCAGTGAAACATTGTTTTCCAGTGATTTACAAAAAATGTACCTGTCGACAATGACGATGGGAACTTCGTTTTTTTAATTCACCTGTACAAATGATTTCTAGGGCAAATTTATGACTATGACTTTGGCCTATTTCATTTTTTGTCAATATATAAGCTTGAGTTATTCATTTTCATATCCTAATTTATTACATCCTGCTTAAATTAAATGTTACATACGTATGAAAACATTTACGTCTGCTGTCAAGCAAAAATGAAATACTTAATATATTTCTACATAAATGTAAACACGAGTATTGAAATTGAAGGAATGAATACTGATGCAAAAACAAAAAAGAGTTCAATTTAATACGACTCCAATAATTTACTTACCAGAACCTGCGCGTTCTAGAAATCAAACATGGAATCAAATCCGATCTAATTTTACCATGGCACAAGCATGTGCTACTTTGTGCTGAGCGGATCTGCAAAACTTCAGGTATGTTGTAGCTCATTTGGCATAAACCTTCGTTTTTAAAAATATACATGAAATATATGAGTACATATTTCCAAAAACTCCCAAAACTCACGGAAAATTTCTGAAACAAAATTCAAGAAAATCGATGGAGGCCAAAAAATTGAACGATTTTTGAGTATTTAAATTCATGCTAGGATATGGGCAGCACATTTGAGTCTCCTTTCGCTACGAGAGTAGGGTTGTAAACACATTATTCTGTTTCTGTTTATAATTTTGCTTAGGGAAGGATGTATGCTTTTAGGAAACACTTGCATGAACATCTTGGCTGTGTAGCTGAAGACCGCAGCTGGCTACCTGTTCGTGAGGGCGTGGTAGCTCTCACACGTAGCTTCCAGGCTCCGCTGCTTTACCAGCACCCAGACTCCTCAAGACGAATAGCTATGTATGTGCATGATTTTTCAGGTCTGGGCCAAAGGAATACAGTTCACTTACATTCAGTATTCTTTACAGAACTTGGAGCCAATTTATATGCTCTTGAAAACTGAATCTAAACTTACTGTAAATTTTTTATCTCATCTAGTACGAACGTAAAAACTCTCACTCGAACTTTTGTGTACGTATAACACACTTTCTCATCCTTCAGAAAGGAAGCAACTTCGACAAACACTTTTTGTTTAACAAAAAGCATTCCTGGTGAATCCATAGGTCAGAAGTGGGAAAACTGAATGAACGTCAACGTGAAATGAAACCTCACTACTCAAAGGAAAATGTCATAACTTGTTATTGAAATAATTCGTAGAATTATTTAGCACTACAAATGACCTATTACTATATATGCAAATACAAAATACATCGATTCAAAGTGTACAGGTAATGTAAAAATGCGAGGTACTTTTTATTTCTACGTGGTCTGAGCTGCGAGTTCAAGTCGGCCGTTTGAAACCCAGTAGGCATGGAGTTCAAACTCGGAATACCAAATTCATAACTAACATTGTTAAACAATGTTTGCAGCTTAAATAAGAACTGCAGAACTTTGCTCCCGAAATTCATTGAGAAAATTGTACCCTGAGTGATTATGCTTGTGTATTCATAAAGTTTACAAAAATTTTGTTCTGAAAACATGTAATTAAAACAAAGAAATTATGCCACACTGCTAACAACATGAACAGATATATTGCAAAATTACGATAATGCTCCCAGAAAATAATGAGCTGGCAGTAAACAACTGAGTTTTAGTAAATCTGGGAGTGTTACTACAGTTGTAAGCAAAGCAGCTATGAACTCAACAAAATAGTTAGTAATTAATTATCATTGTTGGAATCGCCGCAACAAAAATACTTTTTAGCGTTAGGGTAAGAATCTGTAATTGTACATCACATGCACAGTATTTATTTAAAACACTTAAATTACATAACAAACGGATTTGGGTTGGATTATTCACGTGTGCCTTAATCTTTATTTCACAGTCTAAATCAATTAATATAGTAAGTTTTCATTGTACAAACATCGTGGTTAGTAGCCTTTCAATGATCTAGACATAGCATTGAAGTTATTTCTGTAATGGTATTTTCTCGAACAGAAAGTAAAAGTTTTTGTTTTAGCTCACGATGCCAGAGCAACCGTATCTCACATCCCAACCATTCCCACTCAGTCAAAATCTAAAATCCTACCTGTTAGTATAAAAATAATTACAGTTGTTCCCTATTTATGAAATTTATTTAATGGAATTTCAAATGTGAATCGAGGGAGGCTTCTTCAAGTGATCATTAAGCCAGGAGCCTCTCGATTTCTTTATTAACCTCTCGTATAATTTTAATCATTTTTAGGTAGTCTTCCCAAAAACGTATTCACAGATGGCTGATGAAGAGAGTTCTCTGTTTCTCGCTTTCAAGGTTTCGTTTTCGTTTTCATTTCAGTGTGCATAAAGTGATGGACACACTTGAGTGCATAACCCAATGCTGCTGACCAGGAACTATTCAGCCAAACCGGAAAATCGAAGAGAACATCTGAGCATCCCATCTCGGTAAATATTTTTTTAATGTCACTGGACGTGCGGTAAATATCGACGGAAATGCTCAACGCCGCATCTAACTGAAATATTAGAAATTTTAAATTAATATTTCACCAATGTACGAGTACTAGAGATGCCAGAACCTGTGTCTGAACCCAGGTTCAGCACCACTACTCCCTCCATACCTGTCATCCTCCATGAGCAGCTCACGCCCAGCCCCGCGGCCGCAGCCTCTCATTACCCCATTAACATAACACAAGTGTCATTGGCTCCCCCGGAAGTCGTTCTGATGACGCTTCCCTCTTGCAGAGCTCGTCGGCTAACTGACAGACTACAACGATCGAAGGACTGACTCCCTCGTGAAGTGCAAATACTGCGTCAGTATTGTGTAAACAAAGAGGTGGTCACGATAAATTAGCTGTTTTGGGATTCCAGGACATGACATATATGAACGAATAATGTTTTACGACGAAAAATAAGTAATTTATCTGGTTGGAAACAGTTGGTGCGCGGTTGGAAAAACTTTCTTGTGTCAATATTCTAGAAAACATTCTGGAAATAGATTCTTTATCCTTGTCTCTTGTACTTTTTTAAAGTGTTATGCATAGCGTTGAAATTATATTGTACGAATAACATTTTTTTACTAAGCACCAACTTTATCTGACCAACGTCAAAAGTTTTTGCGTGAACTACTTCCGACCAGAGAGTATTGTGTGTAATGAGCACTGGGCATAAAATTATGAGCTAACAGATTTATTTCTACTTGATGTTACGAAGTTTTCCTTCGTCTCAGACAAGTTTTATGTTGAACAACAAAGTTTAAACGAGTCTATGCTCAAAGAATTAAAAAAAATTTAAAAACTGAAGAAAGAATTGAATGCACGAGACGTTTGGTACTGCAAGTCTTAGTAGAAGATAATTAAAATAAAACTATTTCATTTATAATCCAGGTTTGACTTCATAATAGGCAGTAGTTTTTTCACCACATCCTTTGTTGTAGCTCCTTTATTGGTCTAAGCATGCTTCATTGCTTTATCTTCACACAGAGATGAGCTTCATAATACTTACATGTCTTCAATTTTCACAGAAATTATACAAATTATATGACATAACTTTGTTGAAATAACACTATTAAGCAATACAAATCACCCAGCGGAAACTCTGCTGTCGTGAATGCGCGGGTACTTGTTTCCTATTCCTCAGAAACCTACTCTTTGTTACTTCTTAAGTACGAGATAAAGCATAACATCGAAAGCTAGGCAAGTCATGAAAAGCATTTCGACCTCCTCGCTTCCCTGAGCCAGACGATCTGTACACCTCAGGGCTCTCGTGACCGCTCGAAAAGAATGCCAACTTTTCGCTACCGCGGATCCGTTAACAGCGCCGGCACAAGCGGCTTCTGTGTCTCCTTCAATGAGCAAAGAGGTCTTCCTCAGACGATAGTTTCTAGTCAAATTCAAGGTTAAATAAGCTTCGACTCATTGCTCTGCAAGAGTCCTGAAAATGTTAACATTAAACTAAAATTTGATTCGAAGACATCCTCAGCCAACTTTAACAGAGTAATTTGACTCATCGAACGGACTGCAAAGTGCCCAAAGGCGCCCCATGAATATTGAGGGCTATGTTGATTTTTATTAATAATTGAATTCTAATTTCAAGGACTGCACGGATGATTGAAAATTCGATGAGGATTTTAGGTTGATGCGATTTACCTGACGATAAGTGGAATGAATGAAAAGATGAAACAAGAGAGAGAACCCATGAAAGTTTTCCAAAACATTTCTACGTAAATGGTGAAAACATCGAGTTCATTTTAATTCTTTAAGTAGGAAAAATACTTTCAGCGAGAGCTACAACAAGGCAAACATAAGTCAGCTTTGCTCGAATTCGTGAACCAGAGATGAAGGTTAAGACGAGGATGATGTTCGAAAGAATCTCGTCAAGCGTAAATTTGTACAAAAGAGTTCCCTCTCAAAAACTGTTAGAACGATAAAAAAGACTCAGAAATTGCAATAATGAGCACAATTCTATTTTGAAAATCTGCGGACCGTTTGAGATCGGACGCATGATCGCCCTGCAGCAGGCAATGTACTGTTACATGATAATCTCCACAGAATATTTTACGTCGTCTGTTAACTGTAAACCGATGAATGATTGTGCCTGAGGTGCCCAAATATTTTGGTAGATATCAAGAGAAGCAATAAACTTTCCGAGTTCAACTAAAATTCTAAACTTGGAGTTAGCACATTACTTTGAAAATAATTGTGATGAGCTGTAACTTCAGAGTAAAATGCTGCCAGTATACTCGAGTACTCAAGCATACTGGGATATTTTTTTACAGTTTCTCAGTAAAAATAATTTAAAATTAGCTGAACGATACTAAAACAATTAAATCATAAAAAGTTAGTTTTACATCAGTGGGAGTATATGCTAATGAACAAAGTAATGAATTACTTTTTGCGACTTATGAGATTTATGAGTGAATGTTGAATACTGGAAACAGATGAGGAAAACTAAGACATGTTTTGTCTTCATGCCTAAGAATCTTTAGATTTAATACATAGGTCTGACGTTGGGAATTCTTGTTGTAAAATTTTTTGGATTCAATTACTCAAGTCAAATCACCTCTCGTTTTTGTACTTTGTGAAGAGTGTCATTGAAAAGCCATTTCATATTCGTTTTAAAAATTTGAAAAGTGATTGAAAGAATACACAATGATGAATATTCAGGCGTCGTTACTTTCACCATCATTATTTGTATAATTCGTTATTTGTATTCCTTTTTACAGCATTTTTTTCAGGATTTTCAGTATTTTCTCGTTCGTATCGTGATTTTGGTTGATGTTTTTTTACAAATATGAACTCTTCATATGTTATATTATGGTTGATATTATGAGAAATAACGAGGATAGACTGTAATGGCATTGAGTTAAAAATTTACAGAACCACCTGACCGAAAATGTTGGCAGAATCTAACTTCTAATTTGAAACATTTTCTCAATAACATTCAATGTTCGATGACATTCAAAGTTTGAGTTGGATGGTGAAAAACTTTACAATCTTATAATTTGTCATGCCATAAAGTTTAAAAATTTCATTCGCAAGCCACAAGTTATTAAACTTATGAATATGAATTGCTTAAATGTGCATGTTGGTGCAAGGCAGCGAAAATGTTTCATAACGAAGCAGTATTTTTTAATAAAAGAGTGAACATTCCTGATTCGAAAAGGTTATAACGAGAAACTAACTGTGCTCACGTTATTTATTGAACTATTGAAAGCAAATAACTGGAATATTAATGCTTGCCAAACTTCAAAACATAGATTCCGGGGCCCGGCGGCATTTTTGAAGCAACCTCCAAACTTGTTTCCACGCTGAAATTTCATTACCGCAAAGAGAACCAAACTCCCATGTTGTGGCTTCTTCTTCTATGTCGTGTTTATTTGGGGCTTCTCAAACTTGTCCATGTAGCCCCAGGTCAGAAGGTAGGTTGAGTTTTTCCTTTGTTTTCAAACTCCACGACCTGCAAAAGAGAGTGAACTTCAAATGTTTAACAAAGAGCAGACTGTTACCGCTATTCAAGATTTTATGAATTTTTCAATTTAATCTATTTGAATTCCTTCTTATTTTTCATCATCGTAAGTTTTATTTTCTTTGTTATTATACTATGGCTTTGTATTCAATAAATATTAAACTTGTGAGTCGTGTGAAACTGTCTCGGTTATTAAATATTGAATGCAACATGATTTTGTTAACAATGATGATCTCCCACACAGAAGTTTCAGAATTTTTCTTCATCAAAAAATAGATCTTTGGATAGTAAATGTGTTTAAGATGTGTTTACATGGGATAAGGAGATCAAACTAACGAAATTAAAATATTGAAACCCCTTTTTTCAAAAATTTACGAAACCACTAATTCTAATATTAAAACTAACACTATTTTCATAAGGTTTCTAATGGAAATTACTCTACTCTACTTTCACTATACTTTACCCTACTTATAAGGTTGTTTCGTAAACGAAGAGAACACAGACAAAGTTTTTACCGACCAAATATTCGTATCCCAGTAATTGGGCCCCAAATATTTGTCATAACTTCAAGTCCTCTGAGCTTGATAATGAGCTAGTTTTTAGGATAGAAGCGATGAAGCAAGACAGTCATTCCTGACCTCAATGAAATTTTTCATCACAAGATGAAAATGCATGCAAACAAGGTGGACAAGGTCCTGGTTTAGGGAATTGCTCTTTAATTTACTCCTGAAGTTTGATTCTAAGAAACTTCACTGCTGTAGTAGCACAGGGATCTTCAGGGCAGTACAACCGTTACAATACTCATTTTTATGGCGCTAAAGTCGATAGATTTCAACGCTTTTATGGAAGTCGATATAACAACAACTAAAACTTATGGTGAACCACATGAACGGTATGAATATAGTAATGAAATTTTGTATTACCTTAGATAAGCTTCTGATTGATAGTAAAAGTTTGTTGTACTTCACGCACTACTTTTCAGAATGAGTCTAATTAAATATTCATCAATGACGTTCCTTAATAGCTACAGTAGACTCCGCTGACTACTCGTATAACCATGGGTAAATATTACTATATGTGTCTAATTCTGCTGGTCCAAAATTAAACGCTGTCAATGACATGCAATTTGTGTTTAGAGAATATGACCAACAATTCGATAAACATAACCGACAAAAATATTCAAACAAGTTGCTTATGCTTGTCGATAGGCAAGAAAAAGTAAAAAATCTTACAGTGTAATCGTGTTTCATTCATTTTAGTAACACAAAAATTAATTCATACCAATATTACAAGTTTATTTGCTGGTACTGTAACCAATGAAACCACTGCAAATTTTGACGCCATTTTGTTTGCCTGGAATTGAAACAGATCCATTTTGCCTCCATATTGTGTGGGCTACATTTTGTGTTCATAGTTCAATTTTAAGTTCTATATTGATCTACTGCATGATATTTGACTTTATTTGACTTATTCAGTTGTAAAAGTTTAAATTTTCAATAATGATTTTTAATTTTTATAGTGTGCTTATTTATAAGAATTTCTTCTATATGAAATTATAAAAAATGTCATATCACGAAAATTCGGTATCGATGACGAACAGCTAATTATGGTCTAATTAAGTCATCCAGTGTGGTCATATTTGTCTGAGTTTTCTGCATATTTATTGGGATAAATTCATGGATTTAGGTAATAGCTAGTTAGAACATTTTACTTGTTCTTTAAAACTAGGTCAACGTATAGTACATGATCTTCTAATATTTATATTTTATTATATTCATGAACTATGTCAGCATCAAGGATACATGGTTTAAAAATAGTCTAATGTCGATTTCTCAATTAATTTGATAATCTAGAAAAGAATTTACATTCATTTTGAATTAAATATCGTATCCAACTAGATAGTTCCAGTGGAAATTTCACGGTTTATATTTGAGTAATTTGAAATTATTATGAAGACGAATGTATTAAAAATTTACAACGGATTGTTGCGTTTTAAATTAACATTTTTCATGAATACATACAAAACTTTCATTCTGCATCTTATCTACGAATAACATGGCCTAGATAGATACCGATATACTAGATAGATACCTAGATAGATAATGATAACATGGCCATTCAAAAATCGTCTAGACAAATATGTATTGGATCACGAACCCCCAGTATTATAACGTATTGATTCTATTCTATGTCCCTAGCTCCCAGGGTCAGCCCATGGTTGAGAAAAATGCATGTGACTGAAATGCCTGTGCGTGAGTGAAGTGCGTGTACGTGGCTGAATTGATTTATGGGATTAAGATGTACGTGCATGATTGATGCCCTTACTTTAGACGGCATGGGACTTGGGTATCAAAGCACAAACAGCTCGTTTCTATAACCTTATTCTATTCTATTCGATAGTACCTGTGGAAATTCCATAGTTTAAAAGTGATGAAATTCAGAATCCATGAAATAAAATACATTTTTCAGATTTACCCGTGGTACTATCAGAACCTGAATATTTTTCACGAATGTGTACACCACTTCTATTCTGTATCTGATCTACCGACAACATGTTTATTATAAAAGTAGATGATCTTTATTCTTAAATACTTGTAAAAATAAGTGAAATGAAAACGATTTGTTTGTTTTCGATTTAGGACTAATCCGAATAAGTACATCAATTGAGTGTTAAATGCGTTTTTAACTGTAAAAGTTGGTGGAGCGTTTAACACGTGCAGACACGGCTCTCATTATGGTAATGTAGATTTACAATAGATCGAAGGCTTGGGGAAAAATACCATTTACGTAGCTCAAAAATTTACATTCAGGCTACTAGGAGCCAGGCTGCATGGAGGTTCACAACAGGATCCGAAGCTCGTCGTCTCGTAGCATCCTTTGTTCGTTATTTTTATTGTAAGCATCTTTCTTGCGGCCACTTACTTCGATTAATACCCCTATAAAAATATCAACAGAATAATGGGAGTCCCTAAAAGCGAGATAATTGGCTGGAAAAAAGACAAAGCATAATCAGGAATCAAATCAGGGATTATGCTAAATCGTGAATATTCAAGGTAAGTTTTTTATATAATGCTATCGCTATTAATATATTGTCTAAAGTTCTCATTATTACCAATTTATTTTGCTAATTCATTGCTCCAAAGAAGCTCTTATGATGATTATTATTAAATATAAATGAATTTCAAAGCTCACATGTTTACAAAAGTTCTCAAAGAAGATTGTTTAGCTTATTTTTCTTGCTTTAGTTCACAGGAACTCAATGAAACTTGATCGACAAAATTGTAGTAGCAACCGAACCATACTTTTCAAAACTCTTTTTGTAACTTTACTCTGAATTTCCGCACTTTGGCTAGTTGAATTTTTGTGGGAAATTAATATTATTTTTCATAATTATTGCTAAAATCATAATGGCAAACTGGATCATTCGTCATGCCTACCGAACATTCATGAACTTGCCCATATTCCTGGAATCCTGCCAGTTATTGGGGACTGGGCAAATCAACCAAATATTCATTGAATATTCATTAACTTCTGAAAAGGCACTGATATACATCTCTTTGTGTATTAATGTATGTTCTTTCAGTGAATGATTCATCATTTAAATTTGAGTTTATAATAAATAGGGAAATGAATGCGATCATTGATGGAAAAAACTATAAAATGTGATGCAATTAATTATTGATGAAACTAGCTGGCTTTCGTTGCTCATTCCTGGGTACATGGTTGAGTTGCATTAGAATCCATGCCAGCATTCGTATAGAATAATGCGCTTCACTTACAGAGAAGATCTTGAGAAGCAAACTTCGGCATACCGAGAGTAGCATTCTCTCACATCTCGCTTATGTTATCGCAGGGGTCTGTATTGAGTACGTATATCTGCTCAGAGACCCTCCAACAAGGATACACTCTTGCACAGTTTGCCTGTTTAGATTATGCTAGAAGATCAGCCTGTAGTCGTACAAAGACCGTCATATGTTCTGAAGCTAGCTCAGCAACGTCAATCCTTCCCGAGGAACCGAGCAAAGACTTCAGACAAGGTTTCCACGGTTATTTAATTGTTATTTACATACTTATAAACACCGCTATTAATCTCATTCAATCGATTTGTTAGTATAATCGGTGTTCTATATTATGGAATCCATTTCTCTACTTGGACTGGCAATAAACAGAATTTATTTATTTCTCTTATAGTATACAGTACATATATTGTCATCGGGTTTTTCATTGTTAATGCTATCTTAAGACTAGTGATGCTGCTCCCAGGGGCTGTTCCCGTCCTTCTTCATTGCAAATTTAAGTAAAGACACCAAGTGACTCCAGGAGATTATGATGATAAGGATATAGTCTTCCTTGTCTCGTGCATCCCAAGCAGGAGAAATTTCAGTGCTGCGTGGAAACTTAAACCATTGTCGTAGCAATGTCGAGTTTTAACGAAAATGTGTCTGTAGAATAAACTAATAGATAAAAAATGCGATTCATTGTATAACTAAAAAGGAACATTATGTTTCACGTTCGTTTTTAAACAATCCGAAGATATTTGAAGACCCATGATGTGTTTAATCCGCACTCAGCTATTATCATCAAACTACCATAAAAACATCATTAAAGTAATGTAAGATAAGGGTTCAAAACATTAAAAAGAATACCATTTAGCTATATCGACAAGGCAGAACGAACACTTTTCTATTTTATCATCTCAAAACTGTGTCTATTGAGTAAGGCGATCATAAAGTATTCCACTGCATAAGCAGTAGATGAAAATAAACTAAAGGAACACGATAAATTTCTCAAGAAGATGAATCCGATCTTGTTTTTCGTATATCAGATATTCTATATTATTTTAAATTATATAGATCGCATTCTATACCCTTCCAAGTTGAACCAACTTTGGCTATGACGATTTGGTCAATGGTAAGAAGAAAGTGGTCGACAATGCTTTGGGCTGTTTCGTACAAAATTATGTACGAAATTATTAATTATAGGTGTTTTTCATACTGAAATTTTTGCCCATGGTAACTTCCTCAAAAAACAACTTTCATTGCAGAAGCAGGCTATCGCATCGATGTCGAAAACCAGTGTTTTTTGTTGATGTCCCTGCAGTGCTGAGCGACTGTCGAGCTGGTATGTGATGCCATGAATAGGACGTTGTGCGTGGGGAATTATATTTACAAACGAGTCCAGCATCAGCTCGGCTACATGATGATGTCTGGGCCGAGGTTGCGTAAATGACACCAAACAAACTCGGTGCCTCCGCGTTCCGGAACTGAGCCTCTTTCCCAACCCGACAATTACCGTTTTAAGTTAATTAGGAAAATTTGCACCCGCTGAAAAAATTCACTAATGCAAAAAAATAGATTCAAGTAAGATTTTCAGACTTATCAACTCGATTTAAGCTGATCAGAGCCGTATTATGTGAGCAAAATTCCTCTGTGATATGGTGTAAATCGCAAAATTAACTCATATTGCTTAATGCTGCTTTGTTAAAATAAAAAGTGTTACAGCAAAAGAACCAGTAAAATATTGTCACCTACAGATCTAATTTATGAAATACTATTATTCATAAAATCCTCATTAATCTCGAAATTGTTATCGTCTAAACATGCAAGTCAGGTTTAAAACTTCGTTTAGATTTAGATCTTACTGTTCATGCTGAAATTGCAGTCATAATTTATCACCAATCTTCTTACTAGAAAATATATTTTCATCAAAGTACAGTACGTCGGTTCAAAATTTGAAGCAGATACAGTATTTCTTCATCGAAAAAACTGGTGGTGCAGTAGAACTTCTGATGTCTTTACGTGTTATTTGATTGATGTGGTCTGAAATTCGAAGCTTAGTGGCCTTAACTATCTCAGTCTTAAGTTCAATGTCTCAAAAATTATTCAGTATTCGCCTAGTATTTGTAGCCTCCAACGTAGTACAGATAAATATTTGTTCAACTTTGTGCAGGAAGAAGTCAACCGCTCTGTACAATCTAAGTTAAATAATCAGTATAAATTTGGAGCCCAGCATAAATTTGCAAATTCGAAATTTTATCAAATTGTTACGAGACGTAAGACTGCACTGATGTAGAATTGGTTTCATTTTGTAGAAAACTGGCCATCCTGAAGGCAAGCTACACCCTGCAGTCACACTGCGACTATTCCCAGACCTCAAGCGTTGCCAGCTGAGCAGGTCCAGCAACACACAAGTGAAAAGATATTTACGAGCAGCTGACAGGCTGAGACATGCGACGCAGCACGTACTCCAGCCACGGCCGCGCTGAGCAACGTCTGAGCAGCTCGCTACCTGCACAGCGTTGAAGTCTCGAAGCAGTCAAGTTCGGTGGTGTCTTCGTCTTGGCAGTGCATGTAATACTTGCAGAATTTATAAACGTTTTCTTGCAAGCTGGGAAAGCATAATTATTTTGATCTTTTATGAGCGTATTCTTTTCCCATCATTCAATTATGCTAATTTCCTATTGTTCTTAATGCATAATCCCTTACTGTACATGAATGTGTTATCTCATGTTATCCAGGAATGAACAAACTGAACAATTCATATCCGACGGATATTTCGCCATCAGTTGTAAGTAATAGTTACTCTAAATCAGTGCAAATACTTCAATTTATTAACTACTATCAACTTATATTGGGGATATTTTAAACTTAAAATTAATAACTTTTAAGAAGGAACATTCATATATAGATGAATACACAATCAAACAATGTAATGGTCAACAATTTTGCAAAATTTACCGAGTCTCCTCATTGAATAAGAAAACATTTTGTGATGCTTTGTGATGGAGGAGATACTTGTAGGAAAATAAAACCTTGCAAGCTTTTGATAGTTCATTGATTTATTCAATCGTTTACTTTATTTGTTTTGCAAATGAATACTTTAGAACCATTAATTTTAAAATTTTAATTATATCGTTACTTCTAGAGTATTAGAGAAATTAGAAGTCCATAGACACAAAGTACAGAATGAAATGACAAACGTATTCTAAAGTTAATGTTGTTCAATTATAACAAAAGAGTGTACCGTTCTGCGACTTTAACAAAGATTGTCTGCAGCTCTTAAGTTCGATGTTAAGCTACACAATTAAATGATGTTTTTATTTCCATGCCATATAGGATACATCCGCTACACCGACTATGCTGTTATATAGAAACAAAATACAGCGCTCATTTTCATTACTTTCATGTATGTTAAAATCTCGAGCATACGACTTAGAAGAAGAATTTTGCAGTTAAGTTGCCAGCTGCCAGTGCTACCATTTCCATGCACAGGGCGCTACTCTCCGCCGCACTCACCTCCGGTGCCGAGGCCCCGATGCGTCGCGATACCGAACAAAGGACCTTAATAGCTGCGCAAAAAAAGCGTCCGGCGGGAATAATTTTCAATATTAATTAACTTCGGGAGAATAAAGGGCTCAATTTAATGGGAAAGTTGTATGTACAGAGTGGAGGCATGCGGCCGAAAGGGTGAGTTACTGTTATGGTAGGAGTGACGGACACAAAGGGATGCGCTGGAAAGGCACGGTCAGATGTGGAGAGTGCCTGCACAAGCCTGGAACACAACATGAATGTACCCAAGACTCCTCAATAAAGGAGGAAATTGCGGGGTAGGATTGAAATAGAACGTAGCTCAGCGTACATGTCTGTTATGATCTGAGTACAGAGGTGGTTTTTATCTTCTTATAGAGTTAACTAAATGTAAAGTGTTCTTCATCCCTGGTGTGGAGTAGAAACAGTTTAGGGTTATATTTCAGCTATAATATTAGAGGTATGTATTTACATTAGGACTATTGTTTTGAAATGTTAGAACTTTTTCTCAGTCGTTGCATAATTACAACCTTATACTATATGCTGGGGTTACAGAAAATTATAGATGACCAATTTTACATTTGAACGCACATAGCTAAAGAACTTTGCTTCTACATCAGAATTTTTTAGAACTTTAACGAATTAAACAGGCATTTATCATGACGCAAAACCTCGCCCCAATTGAATGCGCTGCCCTTCGAGAGAAAGTAACATAGAGAGCTCATTAACGAATGGATTATCGGGTGCATAATGAGCGTGCATTTTTTGCACAGTTCACGCATTAGTATGATACATAACATATTCATGTGATCATTTTGTAATTAATTAGTATTTCAAGTTTCAATATTTAATTAAAATATAGGGTGCGTCAACATAACTTCTTTTTTGCAAAGCGTTTTGTAATTTCATTTAAAAAAATTGACTAAAATCAATTCAACAAACTCACACGTCCATTTTTTTTTTTGCGTTAGGTTTGTGGCATGTATACCAAAAAAGGATGAAAATTTACTCATACTTCAGACACAAAATTCAATTAATTTATAATCTAATACGTACAGAACTACGACCGGCTGCTGTTTTCAGGAAGTGCGGCTGCAAGATCACAAGAGTGTGTACACGGTTTTTATTTCAAAAGATACATATTATTGATTTCAAGAGTATACATGTTATTGATGTCAAAAGTGTAGGTATTCCTAATTTCAAGAATGTACTTATTCCTAGTTTCAAGAGAGAACATATGATTAATTTCAAGAGTGTACGTACTTCAATTTCTAAAGCTTTATCGATAACGGTGATCACCGGACAATGACACTCGATTTGTTTTTAATGAATTTTGTGATTTTTGTCAGTGCAATGTTTTGGGATGAAGAATACAAAAATTGCTTCTGTTACCTAAAAGACAGAGTTTCTGATAACAATTAAATATTGCCTAAGTGTTTGGTGAGGTCTTTTTCTGCCCTGTAGAGCAGGATATATAAAAAATAGAATAAGGATTAGTGAGATTATTCCTTTCTTTTGCATGTTGAAAGTTCGTCGTATCAAGGCATGTTCAAAGAGAAAACTCCAATTTAATTCTGAACACTGGTTAGCAGTGTGTACCACTAATTGCATATATTTTTTGAACTTTTAATTTTTCTGTTATTATTATAATAATTATTATTTTAATTATGCTATTGAGCTACTTTGAGATTTGCTTAATCCTATGATTAAAAAAATCACTGAAGTTGAGATTGCAAATTTTATTTTTATGAGTTTATCCTGAAAGTATTAAAAACAAATAATCTTAAATAAAAAACAGGAAACAATGAAGAAACTGATTTTTTTGAATACTTTTGCGAACAGTGCTCACATAAAATGAGGTTTAGTAGCTTTCGGTTCTATTTCGTTATCTATTTATAATCGCTGACTGATTACTAAAGATCTAACGAATAATAACTTCACCTTTCTTTGTAAATTAAGCCACATCACAACTTGCTTTCTCTTTGTCGTGGCTTGATCATCACCCATGCCTTCTGCAGGATTATTTTCTGACGCTAGACGTGCATTGATCGTGAGGTGAGCTGCCAGTGCAGCCTGGCGTTCTCACACTCTTGCGACTTTTTGTTGCCCGTCAACGTCTGTTAATTCACTAAAGTACAATTTTCGTGTCATTTTTCAGGCAAAAACGCGACAAAAACAAGCGGTGTCGTGATATGCTGCCACGGTCGTTCAATTGCCCTTCATCCTTCCGCATCTGTCTGTATCCAGCGTGCTATCAAATTGAGTAGCTCGGTTTCGGACTTCTGAACACCTGTTTCTCTGTGCTTTATGCAGTTTCAAGAGTCTCTTTGTACGATAAAGGAATATTTTTCCAGTCTTAGTAATAACCAGAGGTGATGTGAGAAGAAATTCAGTTCTCTTATTTATTCCTTGTCGATTTCTTATTAGGATAGCATGTCGGACAGATAAATTTGCCAAATAATCATAGCCAGTTGAGGGTGCTTTCAGGGCAAGATGATTAGGTTGATTGGATTCAAGATAAGTTTATATTCTTTCTGCATTCTACAGTATGTTTATCATTTGACTTTATTTGGGAAGTTGACTTCATCGCACGCATTGTCGTTAATAATGCATCCCACCACTAAAGTACTGTTTATTTCATAGTATGTTTGAAATAGTTTAATAACGCTGGTCATAAAGAAATGTTTTCGGCATTTTTTCAAGTCATCTGATCAATTTTCCTCATTTCAATCTATATTTTATTGTTTTACGTGGGCTCCTTGTATTATTACTGCAAAGATTGACAATAATGATTCATGTGCACCCATTGATAGCCCAAGCATATTGCCTTATTTTCACGATGGACTCTACCATCATAGAGGCCTGGTCACTATTACGTTGAAGTGTAGCTATGAACCAACTGATGCAGTGAAAAAGCGCTACTTGGAGTTTTGAATTCATGTAGAAATTATTATGTTCCGAATTAAAAAGTCTATGATATATTTACTCGTTTTATATTTTATCCAAATGTCGCGATAAATTTCATGAAAATCATTGTGTTCTAATATTGAATAAAAACAGGCACCGAGGAAAGTTCGAAATAAAGCGCATGCGATGTGCGTTCCTAAGTCCAGCGCGGAGGAAGCGTTCTGCTATCCAGGCTCTACTAGCTACAAACAGCGCACCGTCAGAAGATAGCGGGTTACTCTCTGTCCTCTGATCAGTCAGTCAATTATTTCTTCGATTAACTTGTGTGAAGTACGCAGGTCTCTATCAGCTGGTGAAGGAGCTGCTTTTTCAAAACAGAAAATGAATATTTATTCATTAAATTTCGATAACAGTCTAAATGCGTTTAACAAGTCCTTTAATCAAGTTCAATTATGCTGAGAAACTTTAAATTTTACGCAATATTGCATTGAGTGCATTATATCAAAAAGACCCAGTATACTCGTTTGATTGGTTAGTTGTATGTGATGGTATTAATTTATTGCGACAAGGCACCAATCATGTCAACACTTCGCTTGCAAAATAATTATAATTTTGTTAACTCACCACGTTTATCCTAAAACTTTATAATACTCAAATCACTGAAACATTGATGTTTAGTCTTTTCGTTATAAATACGTTTTTCTTGAATGAAAGGCAAAAAGTTGATTCAAAATTTAGTCACGTATATTATCAATCACTAAACAAGATCAAGTTAATTACTAATTCCACTACATCCAAGCGCAACTGATCGTATTATATCCCATTAGGGCTGCACGTAACACAGATGGTTTTGAAGTTCCTGATGTGTGCTAGAGTTCTATAATTATTGGATACTACATTTTTACGAAAGACGAGTGACCCACCACACCAGCTAGACCTAAGCCTACCAGAACAACATTATGGGGAACTGAAAGATTTGTGATGTATCATCGTCAGAGCACGCTGAATGACTAGAAAAAAAAGATGCCGTGTTAATCCACTCTATTTCAAACGAGCAGCTTATTCAACGGTATTGAAAAACAAAATGAAAAGGAGCTAATTCTTTGTTGATGCTAAGGATGGGTATCACTTCCAGCATCATATATAATTGTTATTCATTATAACTCCTGTATTTTTCACTGAGACATAATTTTTATGAAATAATGCACTACAGTATCACGAAAGAATAACTCATAACATTCTTAGATGATATTTTGAGCAGTAAAGTGTTTTGTATACTATAAGAGAAGACATTCCTGTGGCTTACTCATATGACTCTGTCAACCCAATAGAGAGATATTCACAAAACGTTACAATAATGAGAAAAACATTCCTGGACGTTATTTAATTTATGAACCTCTGTAAAAAGACTGCGTACCACGAAACATATATTTCTCGTTGGGAACATTAAAAAAGTTAGGAGATTCTCGACATTTGCTGATGTTTTTTCCTGTTTCTTTGTCATGACTCTTTGAATCATGATGACTATGAAAATGGCTGTTTCATGCATATCGCCATCTTCATACTACATTTTTTCTGATCTGTAAGAATACAAAACCGGAATACAACATCATCATTCATGTAAACTATGGCTCTGAACCTCGGGTCATACCTCGAAAACCCGTGGTTTACGATGCGCTATTATTTTAGGGTTAAAGCAACAGACACGCACATGCAGAAAGTTGAATTTTCGTCGTCTGGTAAAAAAATGGCTCAGTACTCCTAAATGTAGCCTCCATTCGGTACGGCACTGACAGACCCTAAAAAACTGGCCTGAAGTGTAGAAGAACCTTTGTCTGTGATTCTTTTATTCCTTATTCTGATATCGTTGCTCGGCAATTGGTCCTTAAAACTGCACATGTTCAAAACTTTGACATGACTGAAAATGATTTCTAAGGCTTCTCCTTTGAAGAAGACTCGGTGACGCCACGCAGTACAGATCTTTTTCCTTAGATTATCGGTCTAGAAATTTCCGCCCACGTCGAAACTGAGGCTACAATTTCTTCAGTTTAATAAAGCGTCATTACTAAGCCAATTATTCTTTCAGAGGAAAGTTAGAGAATGGAACAAAATGCGAGTTTTCATTTAGCTGGGAAGGGAATAAGATTTGTGTCTACCGAAAAATTTGTTCACTAATTTCAAAGATATCTCGTGGTAGCGTAAATTAAATTGAAACTCCTAGTTCATTCCAACAAAATGTACGTTCAGATATATTTGGACTATGGTATATGCA
Source organism: Trinorchestia longiramus (assembly GCA_006783055.1). Classification (NCBI taxonomy): domain Eukaryota; kingdom Metazoa; phylum Arthropoda; class Malacostraca; order Amphipoda; family Talitridae; genus Trinorchestia; species Trinorchestia longiramus. The sequence goes on along the minus strand of VCRD01000974.1, from coordinate 116,115 downwards.
ATTATGAAGTAAAAAACTGAACTTCGAAACAATATTTGAAAAATGTCTTCCTGTTTTAGCATTATAAACAAATGATATTACGTTGAAAATCAAATGGAGTCCGATATTATAAGAGATGTTTATTCACATGGATTCAGACTAATGAATCTCAATCAATTATCTGGTGTGCTCTCAATAAATATAATGGAATGGATAGCTCCTTATCATACACCAGGTCATTTTAATTATTTCTCAAATTTGCATGTATTTTTGCATGGTATGTGCCATCACAGAATATTTGTTTGTTTTTAGGTACATTTAAACTAAATTTTATCTTAGAATGACATGTAATTAAAATTTCCCTAACTGGAGCCCAACATGACATATTCTAAGGACCGTGAGAGGTTTTTAAAGCCTTACGAGTTTAAAAATGGAGCTCAGCATATGAAACAACTCTAAATTCTAAATATTCACCCAGCCCGTAAAGGAGAGTGCCAGAGTGAAAGGACGTTACTGAAGAGGGTTTGTAAAATTTAGAAGTAGAGATTTCAGCCTTGAGAATGCAGACAGAACAGGACGGAAATACTGCAATATCAGATAAGAATTTTTTTGAAACTATTTCTTCAGACTGTTGTTTATTACACAGTTTACTACGTTATTTGAATGGGTTGAATCTAGAAAACTATGAGAAATTGAAACTGATATTTCGGAATTCTTCTCTTCGAAGCCAAACGATTTTGACTAAGGGGAGTAAAAAGTTTATGTGTATATGGAAAGGATTGATAATCGTGAAAACAACAATGATAGTGAAATGTCATTAAAATATAATGACTGAGCGTTTGGTTTTTTATTTGGAATTCGGACATCATTGATCGGATAACTTGATACTTGTATTGAACGGCTTCTGTTACTTCTTACAATTTCAATTCATAAAAGGCATCATACAGGCAAACTACTAGTTAAAGAGTTTGCTGTTTGTTCTGCGTCGAAAAAATGGCCAAGCTTTAAGACTGCGTTTTAACCACGTTAATGCAGTGTGAAGAACAACTTAAAATATTCTGTTCATAAAAAGTTTGAATAATTTCTATATGTCACTTAAATATCGGAAAAATGGAGAACAAATGTACTGCTGTCATCTTTATTTAATTTTTTCCTTATACAAACTATAAAAAATAAATAACATTTAACAGTACTTCACCAATTTGAGAAAGAAATGGCTGACGATATTCTATTTATTTGCACAGTTTTCGCAATGCTCGTCCAAAAATGTACATAGACGATGAGAACCTTTCTTGGACATTTCTGTAGCAATGCTGGTCTACGGAAGAGTGGCTGCTTCCTTTCGCCTGAGAGCCAAAGCTTGGAGCGAGAGCAGGCTCAGATCAACACTTGGTTCATGATTTATTTGCAAGTCCTATGCATTATGTCTTGGTGTCAGTTGCTTTTGAAATTTCAGCAGACTACTCTATATTTTACACCGTAAAAATGATTTTGATACATTCAATCGTACACTCAACACGAAAAGTTTTTGAAGTGGTATTTAAATGTTTTAAAATACAAATGCATAGATTTCGATAGAAATCATATTTTCCAAAATTTCAACGAGTAATGCCAGTGTTCTACCCACCTAAACTGGAATACGAAGCTATTGACAAAATACAAACATTAATTAGTGTAAAGAGAGAGAGACTATTATACGAGTTGATAAGAAAGAGTAAAGCTGAATAAAAAAATATATCCAACAAGTATGCCAGAAGTTGACTTGAAGTTTAAAATCATCCAATGAACCGAATACAAAAACTGAGACGCGGAGATTACTCCAATTTGCAGCATGAAGAGAATAAAAAAACAGTTATCGGACTGTACTTTACTAAGCCTTTTCTCTTCCAACTTGACCTGCTAGATATCTAGGTTTTACAAGTCTTCTTAACCATACGAGCACCAAGGATAACAAGCAGTTTCATTAATAGTCGTCAGACTGCACACGCGGGCTCCTTGACGTGTGACCATGCAATGCGAAGGCCCAAGGAAATTATCGAAAGCTCACTATTCACTGAAGTCATTAAACTATCAAAGTTCATATCCAAAGCTGTAAACCTAGAAAATATTTCTCCACATACTAACAAACCCGAGTATAAAATAAAGTGTAGTCATAATAATAAAACACTGACTGCGAATATCTTATACTTGTAAACAAACCTTCCAATCCCTCAGAAGTAATTGCAACAAAACAGTGACAGGCCTCCCATGGATTGATTGGAAGAGAGAGTGAGTCACTTATTACCACCTTCAAAATAATGCTCTACTTTATCACTTTCCCGATTACTTCGATAGTTTGAAACGTGTGCATACATTGACTGAAGTAAGCTGCATGTCTACGACAGTTCATTCTAGTCTTTTATTACGAGACTACAATTTTCAACCTCTAATCTAATATAAGTAGTTAGTTTTGGCCGCCATTCTTACTGCACTCAAATCTGTTCACGATCGTTGAAGACATTCAACACGAGCAGCTCAACCCGGAGCTAAGTGAGGAGAGTGCAGTAAATACATTCAAAAATATACAATGATCTCTCTAATATCACTCTTCAGTCCCAACCCTCAGACATCTTTTATCTCCGACCAGACATTGAATATCTTTATGTTCTGTTTTACTCGGAGTAAGCGCCTGAGGGAATAAGGGACCGCCGAGGAACCCAATAGGAGAAAAGGCAATTAAAGACAGGATGAGTTTAGCAGTTTGTATTAAGACATTTGAAGATAATGTTAGTCCTTGGTTCTTCGTTCTTTGCCGCGTACGCCTTGACGTCGATTAATGGCGTACTGAAATCTTGTCGGCAGAGCGCCGGGACGTATAGCGTGGGAGTGCGTGGCGAGTTGAAGCACGTGCACTTCTTGTTAGTGCATGGGTTGTTTAAGCCCCATCCTGTCCGCAGACAGAATGACTGGTTTCTTCTTCGTTCGCTCTGCTGTTAGCTGTGTGTTGAGTTCTTCAAGTGATGAGAGTTCTTGTGGGGATGTTGTCTTTGGAAGCGCTTGGTAGAGAGTCCGTGACGCAGAGCGTTGCAGCCTCGTTATATAGGGTGGTTGACTGGGCTCTGCTGCCTGAGCGTGATTACTCATGGGTTAATGTCATGCTTCTGGTCGTAACGGGGCCTAGCCTCGTCACTGGATTCACTTCCGTGTCCTGTTTGCTCTTTGGTCGATGAATGCTAGCCTCGTCGCAGTACTCGTATGTAGAACCATGCAATTCACTACAAATATGCATACGAGTCGAAAGTTCGTCGGAGAGGTGGGATTCAAAATTCAACAGAATGAACAAATAATAATAAATAATATCATTTCATCCTGAATTCATTTATTGATAAATTACTATTATCATAAATTAAATTATATAGGAGTATTAATAAGTATATCCATTTATAGCACTACATTGTAAAATTGGCACTCATGAAACAGTTACTGAAGGGCCTGAAATTGGAGCAGACCTGTAGTCAGGCCAGTGTAAGCCAGTTTGAGTTGCGCCCCGCACTAGTCATGTGAGCTGAATATTTTCTTCCCCCCTGGACAGCAGAGCTGATTAGTAGAGTGAAGTCTGGCACTTGGAGGCGCTGCGCTACGACTGGAGATCACTGACAATCGCTGCACGTCACAATATATCATGACAGCTCATAGTCGGGAGAATGACCCGACACAACATGCAACATGCATCAGAATATGTCATGACAACATGAGGATAGCAAAACACCTCACGTTAGAGTGTTATTATACGTAAATTCAATTTTAAATTGGTTTTATTTTTGTCTGAATTCCTTATAACAGCGGGTGTTTAGAGTTTTTACCTAAAATATCAGTTTAAAATTTGGGACGATGAAGAAATTACATATTTCGTACATATGAAAACAGATAATTCAACTGAGACCATTCTACATAGATATTTCTTTGCGTTAACGAAGATAATGCACTGACATATTCCAATGCTAAGAGCGATGTCTGTCTGACATATCCTTAGGCTAACAAACGGAAGAACAAGACACAATTTACACTCAATTTCATCCATACTTGGGCGTTGCCTTTTCACTTCGAAACATCGAGTCTTGCAAGTGTAACCGGCGTCCCGTAGTCTTCCCGAAAATTAGGTAATTTTCGTTTCCAATCAAATTCCGCTATTTCTCTTTTATTGCATTAGCCTAAGATTCATCAGTGACGTACCACGTCACCGGTGCATCCTCGACTAGTTCTCCCTCGATACATCGTGTAAGATTCCTGCTAGTTCTCTCTCGATACACCGTGTAAGATTATGAAATTCTCCCTCGACATGGCGTGTAAGGACCCTGCTAGTTCTCTTAGACACACCATGTAAGATCCCTGCTAGTTCTTGCTTATCACTGGTAATAGAAGTCGTGATGTAAAAAATTTGGTATTCCCTGGAAAAACTGGCTTATTCCTTATTATCTTACTACTGTACCCGTGCCATCAAAAATGATGGCAATGAACTACTTGCAAACTGATGCTGCCTCTGTTGCTTTACAACAACTTGTTGTTCTTGAGATAACCTTTCTCTCAGTCTTCTTTTTCGCTCACGATTCAGTCTTTTTTTTCGTTCGAGTGGAGTTTCCATGCTTAAGCTTATTTCATAGGTAACTTATTTTTCTTGTGACAGTAGTAAACACTTAGAATACAGAATTTTTGTGCCGCAATAGAAGTATGATAGTTATAGCTATTCGTGTCATATCCTCGATACAGAAATTCAGCATTACTGAAAGCAACTGCGAGCTTGTGTATGTATATTGTAATATGCAATACCCCGCCGAACTTGGTATCCATGATACGGACTCGAGTATGTAAGGCTCTGGATCTCTCTAATTTTTTTGAAAGTGATTTATTATAATGCACTTGTACAGCGAAAATGAGTGTATTAATTTACCAGTGAACTGAAACCAAGACCGCCAGCGTCTGAAACCGTGACACAAAACATATAAATAAATATATGAATCTATACTATAATAAGAGCCTCGTCCGTCCGTCCCTCCGTCTGTCTGTCTGTCTGTCCATGTATCACACTTTTCTAATCGATAGCTTTGATAGCAACAAGGATAAAGCTTAAGAAATAGAAGAAATCATTCTATTGCATTATTATTCTGTGGCAATTCAATTCCCTTTCAGTTGCATTATGGGGTCCAGAATACACAATCGATTTATTTTTACAAATAGAAATTTTTTTTAGACCTTTTTCTGTTGAAATTCATCATGATACTTTGATATTTTTAATTGATAATGCGAAAAGAAATGTTTTCAATTAGTTTGACCAGTAACCTGGCTACCACTTAGTATAAGGCCAAAGATTTTGGAAATTGAGTTATTGTTTTCGGAATTGTGATTTTCTTGAAAAACTTCAGAGATAATAGAGGATATTTCAGAATAAAATTCCGGTAAAAAAAGGCCAACATGGATAGAAACGTGTCCAACCGTAAGAGAGAAGCAGCAAGACTTCGACAGCAAGAAAGACGCCGAAGACTATCGGACGAATAAAGTAAAATGGCAAGACGAAGCAATGCTGCTCGCCAACGAGAAACTAGAACTAACTTGACCCTTGAACAGCGTTTGGCAATTCTACGGAATAATGCAGAGCAACACCGAGTAGCTAGAGAGAGCTTAACGCATGAAAGAAGAGAGGAAATTCTTCGGCATGATGCTGAAAAACATCGAGTGGCACGAGAGAATTTAACTCAAGAAAGAAGCGATGAAATTCTTCAGCAGAATGCATTCGCTCACAGATTAGATAATTATTTAGATTAGACGGGCTTTGCACTAGTAAATATACAAACACACGACGGTCATTCTTAGTAGTAGATTAGATTTGAAACATAATTTTCGAAGAAATATCCTCGACTCGTTCTGACTGATACTTTTGTGACTGATTTCTAATCAGTCCTAATAACATTCCAGCTATATGTCCTGAAGTACAGGCCATTTTTCCCCCTATATATACAAGGTAAAATTGCATAATTCTGTTTTTAAATGTACTTTGTTTTGAAAAAAGGGAGTTGTGTTGCCGTACCCTGTATGTGTATACTCCGGCGCCAGCACCCTTCCCCAGTATTTTCATATGAGTGTTTCTCTTTAAATAGTGGAGTGCAATATTTTCCTTTCTTATCCCTACCCAGCAAGATGCCATAATATTACTCTAATTCTGATTAAACAAATCGTACTTAAACTTCCAACATCTGTGTGTTGTTTCTTTTACTGATATATCACCTCTTATTTACAGTTATTATTCTTTCAAGGGTAAAATTGTACACTGTCTTATTGTTTCATATATTTATTGAAATAATTTTTCTGGCACCTGAATCTAATTTTCATAAAAGGAGGCCCATAGGCAGGTTTATACTGCACCAGAAATTGTAACTCTGAATCTTGCATGCGGTGAAGTGGAGCTCAACAAAGAACCATTTTGAGCATCATATACACGGAGACAAATATCATTTGATTACTATTGGCATAAATTAGGTGAGATAGCAAAAAGTTACTAAATACCACAGGAATTTTAAGCTACAGCTGAGCGACAAGCCCATAGTAATTTTCTTAACTCCCGAATCCATTATATCAAATTATGTATTAATTTTGAGATAATAAAGGAAACAATCAAGCCAGAAAATAAATGACATCTATTCATGAACCTAACGAAAAAATTATTGCTGAAACTAAAAATAACATAAATTCAAATTCCAGTTTTTCTACTGGCATAAAAATATAACTTCTCTAACATGGAGCAGCGATTGAATTTCTTATAAATTTGTCTATATTATGTGATGTTTCTTGAGTAATGTAAAATAAAGTTATGGAATTTTTGACACAGTGATCATTTCTATTTGATGATCGTCGAATAATGTTATAAATTTGCATTATTCATGCACCTACAAAAATATATTTTATTAACGGACAAACATATTTTAATTACAGACAGTTGGCTATGATAAAATACCTGCGATAATTTGTGCACATTCAATGAAACAATGTCTTGTAACGCCAATATGTGTCTTGTAAACATAGAATTCTTTGAAATACAGTTTTATTTTAAGTCACTCAATATTCAAATCCATTGCCCTTTGTTTTTACTAGGCAAAGATTTTTTATTTTGCCCAATTAAACCATCTAATGCATCTTGTCCTATAAATTATTAATCATTAAGTTCTTTAAAACTATTATTTCTCTGTGTATGCTGTTTAATGTTTATGTTTCACTGCCCATACACAACCCAGACTCTTGGAGTAGTACTTAGGATGCACAACCCTGCTGAATTCTAGGTGTGCTGCTCTGACCACACGCCTGCATGAGAAGGCCACCTTAAATATTGCTCTCTTATTTCCTGTAGAGTTGACGCTCTTCAGTTTAACTTCATCAGAACTGAGGCGTTTCTATTTCCTGCGAGGCTTTCAAGTAATTTGTCCCAAAAATTGGGCCCCTGTGGTTGCCTGGCGGAACCACAACACGTTCCCGACTCCCTCGCTAGCCCGCAGTCGAGGTCAGCTCATTTATTTCTTTTCTGGATCCCGCTAGTTGCTGATAAAATAATAAATCATCGATCAAGTCAAAAATCTCTATGTCATTCATAACGTGAAATTCGTTCTGCTTTCTGTCATTATTTTTGGTTTATATCTGATGAGTTCATGTATTAGCGAACTTTTCTTAGTTTAATCCAAACTTTTATTGAATGTTCTTTATTTAATAAAATTTTGTCAATTAAATTCCACTGAGTACTTTCCTAGTCCAGAATATAGCATTAGCATATTTTTCTTCAGGTATCAAAATCCTTCCAATTCAGAGAAGACAGTTCTATAGACCTAAGGTTCATACCTTAAGAAGAACAATCTTACACTGTAACTCTTTGTTCAATGTTCAACTTCATGCTTCATATTGCAATACTTTTGTTTCTAATTTGAAGACTTACTATCCCTCCTTTATGTACCCGATTATCCCCTGATCATTCAGGAGCGACCTCGCTGTCTTTCTTTGTCTATTCATGTTCCACTCGCCAGTTTACCGTAGATTCCTTCAAGGAATTTCATGCTGTTGACGACGCGTGTCCTCTCACCTCTCCAGCTCCCCACTCCAGACCCGCTCGTAAATTCATCAGTTCCCTCAATGGCCGCGGCTACTGGAGTGATGTGCGCTCTCTCAAATAACGGCGGAGGGCAGATGTGCAAAAGAAGAATTCGTAAAAGCTTCAGCGTTGGGAACGGAAAATTTTCAGTGAGAATTACTCTCCTACTGAATACAAATAATGGTTCTACTGAGTACGGTGTGATGGTTTTACCGAGTACAATCCTAGAAAAAGCTCACAATAAATGAAGTGGAAGACGTGAACATTCTTATCATAGAATTGCGTAATCCCTTAATTCGAATCAATGTTCGTGCAAGAAAAAGTCTTATAATTTTATAATATTAGTGATGCACGCCGTTATTCTGACTCACAAGTTTTCTTGACTGCTCATTTCTATTTTACATCAAAGGTTTCTTTCGACCAATGAAAAATTTTTATGTAAACATTAAAATGAAAAATTAAGTTCTATGTTATATGTATCCGAAGCCAACAAAATTAATGCCTTAAATTGGTATAATTTATAATGAGCCCACGAACGTTCATCAATTTTTGTTTTGGCTTGTTAAGTGTCATTGAAAGCATGGCTTATGACAAATCATTTCTTGAAAGTTGTTTATTTATTCATTACCAACGTTTGGCGTTCTAACTCTGCCAATATGTTATTAAAATTCATCGCATTTTAATGAACATATATACTTTTTTGTCGAAGCTCACTTCTGTCGTTTTTCAATGCTTTTCAAGAAACTCGCCTTTAAGCACAATTAATAGCCACTGTAATAGTATCGTATGTATGCAACTCTGAATCGATTAATATGCATCTTCATTTGATTTCAATTTCATAGCCTAAAGATTTCAAAACAGCATCAACAAAAAGGGTCGAAGAAAAAAGACGTGACGAACAATCGCACAGCATTCCGTGGAAATGTGATAGATAGAGGCTCGAGCGTAGTAAAGAAAAGGCCGGTGCCTTGTAGATAACTTTCGAAAAAGTTACATATGAAGAAACGCAGTTATAAAGGGAAACGACAGAAAGATGCGAATTGAATCGTGCAAGAAACATGAAGCTTTTGCAAAATTGTCGAAGAAGGAGGTGTTCTGAAGTAACGAGAGTCCGTCGAGGCACAAAGATTCATGGAGACAAAGAGCAAGATTAAAACTTGGACTTTACTCTTTCCTCTAATTGTAGATGCGGAGAAAGATAGAGTGCACTCACACTCACAAGCTTCGTTGATCACATGAAATTTCGACATAATAATAAGGAAAAGAAAATTGCTGAAAAACGGTGGACAAGTATTGGAAAATCATATACTGTGCACTATTGATTAAATGAACCTGAGCAGCTAAACAGCTTAACTTACATTATCTCGAAATCTTTGGCCCCGTGTCCAGTACACCTTTGGCTTAGGTTGAACTTACATTGCCTAATATTGTAAAATACCGGGTATGGTAACATAGCAAAAAGTTGCAGCTCCTTGAGTCACTTGCTCAACTAGTCACTATGCTGCAACTACCTGAAAGCTCAGCTTATGATATATTAAAATCATTGCCCACGTGTGTTGTTTTTTGTACGAATATATAGGGCTCCATTTCAAATTGAGGCAATCAATGTTCCAATTGCACACTGAAAATCCATCTAATCTGTCGTGCATTACGCACTTGCAAACATAGTTTTGCCAACATTCTCACGAAACTTGAAGGAGAAATTTTTTTGGACTCAAGATAATCCAACTGTAATGCCAGTCATTAGAATGACGTTACGAAGGACATACATTTTTTTCGTAAATTGACTAGCGTAAAGAGTACTCAACACTAGGAAAAGATTGCGATAATGTTTATTTCAATTCAAAAGTGAACCAATCATAATTTAGTTTGAAACGTTTCCATGACGTTCTAGACACAGATCTCAAATATTGTAAAGGTTCAGGTTTTCAGCCATGTTGCACGATATCTTAAGTGATCAGTAACAATCGTTTCACTTTTGGTGTGTGATGGAATTCAAACAATACTTTATCCGTGGTTGAGAGATGCCAGGAGAAAGTACAAGGCTATCGAACGATAAGACAGTATCCCTACGTTAATTCCCATTGAAATCTCTGTTTATGTTTACATGCTGCTATACTCCAATTACTTGCACGCAAAAAATGCAAGATTTAGCATAGAACAAACTTAACATGAGGTATGGCACTCAACCAATCATTTATTTTCGGTTTCCGTTCATAATCGCGATTCCTTGCTTATCATGGTTTTGGGTTATACTTGTTACTCCACCATTTTTCTAAACTGGGGACGGAAGTTATTGACCGACGATTCTCCTTCAAAATGCATAGCTGGCAATGGGGCAGGAAACCGCCTTCAAGCCCCTGTCAGGGCTGGACTACCCAAAAATATTCACTTAAGCGCAGTCACTCCTTATCGTAGTGCTACGCCGCCGTGGTGCCGCGTCCACGCGTCAACCAAACATTGCCGCCCTCCACGGCGGCGAATACTCGTAGACCGCTGACCCGAACTGCTATGCTATTGGCCCTGAACCACCCTCTGCTGTCCTGAAAGTGAACCACAACCCTGACATTGCAGATCAGAGCAGCGTGACATTAGGTTTAGGCGACCTCCGAAATTCTGCTGAACTCTACTCTGTCTGAGGCAATTATGCGTTATTCTGCTACGATGCCGGGAACGATTTTGATCTCAATACAGCTGGACCTTCCTTTCAGTTTTTGTTGTTATTTGTAATAACTGCACATACATTTTCGTTGTCTATTTAGCAGACAGAACAAAATTTGAGCTCGGTTTATGTGAGTTAGCAAATATTTAGTCTATTAATGGTTCCTGATAAAAATTGAAAATTCATTAGGAAGGGCCTATCTTCAAGACATTCGCGGATAAAAGGTATTGAGTTTTGAAATTTTGTACTTGTGATTTGTAAGTTATAATATTTGAAGCTTGAATTTAACAATAAAATGTACAGTAGGGGGAAACAAATGTTCGTAGGTGTTAAAATTTTCTATTTATTAAATTTCTGATGAACAAAAATGGGATATACCGATACTATACTTGCACACTCATACAAAAACTAAAATATGCAAAAGAAATGAATAAATTAAGGTAAATAATGAATTTATGTACAATTACAAATATTTAGGGGTGAAAACAGTATTCGTACACAACATAAATGATGGATAATTTTGATTTCGTACTTCGTAGCATATCCATTATTCAGTTTGACTTCAATCATTTTTTTCCTGTAAATCTTAATCAATGATTTATATGATTCTTAAAGAATTTTGCCCCATTCCTCTATACAATTTTTTTCAAATCTGGAATACATGAAGCTCTTGAATGAATCTTAATTTTCAAATAACGCCACAAATTTTTCATCTGTATCATGTACATTGCTGGTGTAATTTGCAGAAAAACACACCGACACCATTTCTCCTACCTCAGCAGGAACACAGCAGGAATTGTGTTCTTCGGCGCATATAGGCTGTACCATCTCTTCTCCAAACATGGCTGCGTGAATTTCGTCCAAACAATTTAATCTTCGACTCATCTGCCCAGAGAAATTTTTCCCAGAATGTATCAGGTTTATTATTATATACAAAAACAAATTTTAAACATACATCTCTATGCATTTTAGTCAACAGTTTAGTTTTTCTACGAGAGCGTGACCAGTTCATCCCTATGAAGTTCATTGCTGATAGTTCATAGTATAACACTAGTTCCTGAAGCTAATAAATCTTCTTGTAACTCTTTTCTGGTGATCATTACGGTATTTTCCATTTTTCGTTTGATTTTACTTTAGGATCTAGGGGAAATTTTGCACGATACGCCAGATCTTATTTTGTTTTCATCAGTTCCTGATGTTTTATATCTTTGAATCAATGAAGCAATAGTACAAAATGGAATTCGAAGGTTCTCTGATATTCTCCTGTAACTATTACCAGCTTTCCACTTCAATAATCAAGGTTTTCACGGAAGTTGTGAGGTCTTTACCTTTCATCATTATTATGACACTACTGTATGATTTCTTAGAGTTGAATAAACCAGCTTGTATTTTAACATTTCAAGGTGACTACTGATAACAATTATTGGAACAAACAAGAAAGTTCTAGTTACAAACACCTTATCAAAACAGTATTTGGTGTCAGCTAAAATCAGAAATTTCTTCTTTACGGATACGCTTTTTTACCCCTAATATTTATAATTGTAAATTATTTCATTACCTACCATAATTCATTTTTTTGGCATATTCTTAGTTTATGGATGTGGGTGCAAATATAGTATCGGTATAACCCATTTCTGTTCATCAGAAAGTAAATGAATAAAGAATTTCAACGTATACGAATATTTGTTTCCCCCACTTTGTTTAATTTATTTGATATCGCTTAAATGTTCATGAGTAGCCACTCTAAGGGATGAAAAATTAAGTTTTAATTTACGAGTCTAAGGATTTTATTCACTGTATTTTCAAAATATCTTGTAAAGTCAGTTTATTCAATAATTTTAAGACTTGAATGAACAATTATATCTTGCATTAATTAGTGTGGGCATTATACTTGAAGTTAGAGTTTGTGTGAAAGGCCTCTTCTGTAAAGTTATCACTTTGATGGTCTGATTTTGTCACCTATATTCCATAACTGGAGAAATGGAAAAATAAGTGATCTGTGAAAGACGTTTTTACGCGTCTGGTGAAGCGCTTTCATGGTGCTTTATGTAGGACACTAATTTACGTGAGTAGTTTCGAATAGTACGTGGTCGCTGAAAGCTCTCTTTTAAGTAGGAATAGTATCCTTACCGTGTTTCGTCATCTTGCCTCTTCAATTTTACTTTCTGTGATTGCTAGACGAGAGGTGAACTGTTTCAATTTAAACAAAATAAAATGTACTTTACATTTTCAACATGTATTCAGATAGCAATTGTTTGAATTCAAGCGGACATTCCACTAGATAATAATAATACACAATTTGTTGCTTGCTTCCTGGCTTGGTCCGTCTCTCTGTCACGCTCTTTAGGATTTAGATAGAAGAAAATTCGGTAGGGTATACATGTATTGTAAGTTTTGTATTGTGGATACCAAAGGCACATCCTTCAATGTGGAAGCTCCTTCGCAAAGCCCGCGTCAACTGGCAACTCAAACGAAAAAATCATTAAGAAACACGTGAATTTTCACGTGTGGGTCTACTACTATATAATAATTCTTGATCAGTTCAATTCTGTCTACTATTTTAACAACGCTTTCATTCTAAAGACTTGGAGTCTTGCCACGCTCGAAAAAGCAGAGGCACAGAAAAAAATTCAATTTGTACATCTCGATAATGGCATCGAAGAAAATTTAAACACGTAAAAACAGTTTTGGGCATCATGGCGGTGCCTAATTTTTAGTAACTTTTTTCTACTCTCCATCACTGTTCTTGGGTTCGGTTGTATTGAGAACATACCTGTTTTAATTGTCCATTTCTTCGATAGCACTTGGTTACAGAGCTAATACTTAACTGCTTGAAAACTTGTTATAGTGTTGATAAATAGTCAACAGGCATTTAGTTAAAATCCTGTCTTTTACCATTTTCATTTTCGAATCTGCCTTCTGCTTCTGAG
>VCRD01000974.1:55495-92425 GCA_006783055.1 Trinorchestia longiramus | reverse complement strand
GCAATTGTTACAAAAAATGCGCTGTTACATGAGATTATCAACAAAATCACTTCAGATCAACGTTAGAGTGAGGTGATAAGCAAGTTTTGGTTTGCAGTGACTCAAGCTTTTTAATTTCCGGTATTTTTATCATAGAATCACCTACAGACTTCTAATATGATCTGTTTAAAGTACATGACATCTTAATTTGATAATAGAGCGACATTCGTGACATTTACGCTCAATATAATGTTTCTACTTGCTCCACTAGATTTTCTTGATGCTTTAGGTTTTACTCACAGAAAATAGTCTATTTTATGACTCATCACAAGTTCGGCTATGATTTGAAAACTATTCTGATTCATTTTAGCGAGCTATTTTGTGAATGCTTATATGTTACAGTAAATCAGATTTTTACAAATACAGGCAAATAGTTTAATAATTATACCAGTATTTTACTTTATATCACCAAACTCTTACAGTTGCACAATAGCTTGTTATGTATCACCATAAAAGGCTCTGATTCCTGAACCAATGATCAGTCAAAACGCGGAAAGGTTCAATAGTATTGAACTCTAATCTCTATCGTAATGTCTCATTTATATAGAAGAAACACGTACTCAAAATTATTTCTAGAAGGAATGGGCATAAGCGGAAAATTCTGCTCTATATGAGTTGCTGCTGCAGATCAAAAGTATGAATTTGCTCTTATAAATCTTACTGAGCTCTAACTAATCAATTTTTTGGAAGCTCGTCCATAGGGCCATCATATCCTTTTGAATCTTTTATTGCGACTTAGAAAAAGTGTCTGCGCAACCGATCCTGATCTTAACTTCAAATAATTTGTCAGCCTGGCTCTGACCATGAAGGTTCTAACTCACTTCGTTTATCTCTAGTCACAAGCGAAAATTTTTCGAAGGAACTTTACAACCAGCAAAGCCTAAGCTTTTCACAAAAAATATGAAATGAGTCAATGTTCTTCAATAGTGTTCTATTGTTTTAATTCAGCCTCGCACATACCTGTATCAAAAATGACACCTTTAAATTTGAGTTGAAGAGATACTGGAGTTCTTGGGCTACAAAATATTGCAATGCTGTAGTGCTTCGGCTCTCTGCAAGGTCGGCAAAAAAGGTGTTAATTGAAGACGTTGCTCCGTGCTCTGAAAAAAACCTGTCTTGTGCGCCTTATTCATGTGCTCTCAAATAAGTAAAGAAAAATGATAGGTAATTGCACAGCAAAACGCGCCTTCTTTTATAAATGAAAAATATCATCCACTGACAATGATTCTCATTAAACTATAGTGAAATAAAATTTTAATTGTCACTGTCATGAAAGCAAATATAAATAGTTTTGAGTATAAATTCCAATACGAATTTGTTCTGATTTTTCCAACGTTGCTGCCCATAGTTGTAACCCTTTAATAGTCATACAAATATTTCCAGTGGTTAATTATTATTTCTGCTTCTACAACCACATGTATGAGAAAGTATAATTTCCGCATGTATGATTTTGAAATTTAAACTTTCCTTAAACCAATTAGGTAATAATAACTTCAGGATGTTGCGTTATGAAGATGATGCGTCAGAGCTTACTGACTCCAGGTATCCTCGGTGCATCGTACGACAGAGCAAAGTTAAGCATTGAATTGCTTTATAAAAACGTCGCCGTAGTCAGGCGATCTACATGCTTTGCTATTGACAAAGCATTCGTAGGTGACGTAGTAGTTGTTAGAAAACAAACGCCATCCAATAGTGCATCTGTTTGAACAATAACCGACTTACGTCGTTTTCAATAATTGAATCCAGTTTTATAAATTCAGTTATCCATTCGTTGTCCTCTCACACACCGTATTTGAAAAAAACATTTCTTGATATACATATATAGAAGTGGGAACCATTCTACGTCCCTTTCCATGCAAAGCAATTTAATCTCATCTTGCATCAGCAAAATCAAGTTCTCCTTTTGAGCGCAAATCGCAAAATAGTACCCTTGTGCTCCGTCCTTCAACCGTCTGGAGTCCGCCTCTCACATCACCTTCCAGCCAGTCCACTTTTTAGCGCTGCAGCGGCGACCAGGCCCCGTGCACCTGGCCGCTCCAGAGTCTGCTTAACATTCCCTCACAGCCACTGAACTGTCGCGCAAACTTACGTAGGTTTTTTATTATAGCCCTGATACCTGCTCGATAACAGCACCTACAGGAGCGATGCATACCCATGTTATTTAATCGTAAACTTCGACCACTGTGATATTTTGATGTGAGAATCTAATTAGCTTATCAAAACAAGTCAGTTTGCGTTTTGTATTTACTTAGCAACTGAGAAAAAAAGCTGTTCTTTTGCAAAGAAGTTGAAACTGCTAGGAATTTTTTTCCTTCTGAAACTTTTTTGAGTATGCAAAGAAGAGATTAGATGTACTTTGTTTTTTAACGTAGGCAGAAATTAAGTACACATAGTCTAGACGTACTCAATGAAAATTGACTCAGTGCTTGAATATTGAAAGTCTACTAAGAAAATGGTTTTAGCCTTTCGAAAATAGGTAAATTGAAAGATAATTGTATTAACATTGAGTATGCAAACTGTATTTAAAAGGTGAATGTTTAAGATGTCAATAAATAGACCTTTGGCATCGGTTCAGCGATCTTTTGACCAATAATTCCTACAGAACAGCATTGTTTCCACAAACTAAAATTGATTTCTTTTTTAATGTATCTGCAGTGGATTGGCAAAGAATTACCTAAATATTATTTCAAGTATTATTCCTGTAAACGTAGCTAATGAACGATCTTCCAGGTATTGGTACAACAACAACAGTAATTCTGTAAAAAACAATCAAATACGTTTATTTTAGACACTTCAATAAAAACTGTTACGACCATAATGAAAACTCTACAGAACTTTTTATTTTATTTCAAAGTTTTAACAGATTCATGGTCTGAAACTGGCTCTCAACGACTGGTTAAGATAATACCCACTGAAGAGAGTAAGCCGACAACGTTTTTCTTTCATTAGTGCAGTTTTTGTAATTTTGTGAAGTATCTCAAATAACTCACAGAGCCCGGTTGACAATGAGAAAGCTCGAACTGTCTGCTTTAGATGTGTTTATTTCATATGGTACTACGTCATAAACGTCATTATCAATTTGGTGCGCGGGAGAGATGTTCCTAAATGAAGTAATCATTACGGAAGCTCGACAGCATACATCAACCTTCGTTGTCTGTGAACGTAGTTCTGATGTTAGCTCATTTTCTATCAGTAATCTGCATCACCTTAAACCTCATTCGCTTTTGTACGCTATATAAAATTAAATCTCAATTTACCTTCACAGCATTATATTTATATTTTTAGTCTAGTGTTGGTTCGCCTGTGTGTATGTCGCAAAATATGTGCATGCATTCAGTCTTCACTTCGTTTTCTGTTCTTAGGTAGGTAACAAAACTTGCCCCAGCTCCGTAGAAAACATATTCAGCTCAATAGGATATTTGAATTTATTTTCGAGTTAGAAATAAACGTCACAATATAACTTCGACCACCAGAAAAATTGACGCAGAAAAATTTCTCTTAGCTTTTACTGCATTTTTTAACTCAGGCAAGGCAACAATTGGATGCATAACCTGTGAATCTGGGCTTAAAAATACAGCTCAGACTTATAGAATTACACTTCGTCCTTCAAGAGTAATGTTTCATGTATTTCACTACCACTGAGGAAAAATCTCAACACAGTCTTCTTGCCTGTGTTCGGTTTGTTCTAGTAAACGTGCGACCGATGCATCCATAGAGTGTTACATTGGAAGCTAACTAATCATTTTTGGGACTGAAAGTCCTTGGTTCATTAATCAATTTACAATAAAAAGTTAGGCCATTATGTCACAGTATGCAGTAAAAAGTAAAAGAAATAACTA
The DNA here is from genome assembly GCA_006783055.1 of Trinorchestia longiramus. NCBI lineage: Eukaryota > Metazoa > Arthropoda > Malacostraca > Amphipoda > Talitridae > Trinorchestia > Trinorchestia longiramus. The sequence continues at coordinate 88,547 of VCRD01000974.1, read as the reverse complement.
CTCGCATAATGATTTCGAACTTAATATTGATGTCAATACGTGAGGAATTTACAGTTTTTTTGATTGAGTTTCTTGAAACACTCGAAATAATAAAATCGGAGAATACTGTCTCTTCACTGATTGTACTTACGTAGACACGACAAAAACGCGTATCCATGCACATACATATTTACTTTTAGGGATCACTGATGAAAAAAGGATGTTTGAGGTCAAGTGGAATGGTCTTTAATTGAAAAGTGCTCACAATACCCCGCAACGAACGCATTTGTTTTGGCTGCGTATTAAATACTTCACAACCAACTATTCTAATTGTATACTGCTCAGGCTAACAAACAGGCTCGGGCTGCCAGTGCTTGAAGTAATTTCTCGAAACAACGACGCTCACACTGGGCCACCCCTTGGATCTGGTGAATTTCGAAACGCCTTCTGCAACCCACTGAAGTGGGTAGGCGACTGCATGACAACAACTGCTTGTTTTTACTTCAAGGAGGAGTTCATTCTTTTCGTGGACCGGTATCACTTCGGGTATCTCATAAATTCACGTTTTGTGACAGAAAACTCTTTGTTCGTGAGAAATAGAATATGCATCACAGCTTGGGGGACTGACAATTAGGCCAGAGTTTGCACAAACTGCACTGCTAAATTGAAGTTGAAAAGCACGTAGGTGAAGACATAGCTCCAGATTTTATTATCTTTTTAATTCAGTTTTGTGATAAGTGCTTGTGTTTTAAAGTATTTATGTTTGACATGGTCATTGGGTAGATAGTTTAATGAATTTCTAGTGATGTCAAGGTTTATAATTTGAACTTAATTGTACTCTGGTAGAGTGTGAAAACATCGAGTCAGTCGCGGGTGTAGGTAAAAATACTAAAATATTCATCATGAACACTAGACAAACAATTATTTCAATAACCTTATAGACATTACTATCTACGAAGTTAAACTTTAGTGAGGATAAATTAAGTTTTAATGCATTGAAAGCTGTATGATGAAATAACCACCAATTTTATGGATTTGAAAGCTCTGAGTTGCTGAGGGATATTTTTCTTCAGGAAAATTTTCTCTCATTTGGAGAAGTCTGAGCTTAATTAAGAAAATACAACGAAATGAAGATTGGATGCACGTTTATATATATGTACATATAAGGGGATATGCATACAGTAGGCGTACCGAGACGAGGTTAGAAATAGAAATGGTGCGATGAAGATAAATTGGAATTCAGTAACTTCAATTTCATCTGTGTACAATTGAAATCCAGGCGAATAACAGTTCTCATCAATAAAATGCAGAGAAGCAATTGTTTATTTTCGGGAAACTATAAAGCGTTATGATTGAACTCACACTCCTTCATTCAGATGACATTAAGCCAAATTTACTTGTGGTTACTAGAAAATGAAGAATAAAGAAAGACGCTTGCAGCCTTAACATTTATTGGTTAAAATTCACCATGAATGGTAAATACTAGAATTAATAATACTGGTAAATTGGTAAATACTAGAATTGGTAAATACGTAAACTAAATAAGGAAACATTTCAGCACGAAAATGAATAAAATACCTGAAGTATTTGCAAGACGTGAGCAGATGGCGTTTTATTTAGAGCAGGTTTGTCTCATAAAATGAATAACGATTCTAGGATGCGATGATCTAACGTACTAGATGCAGTAGCGATTACTTTAAAATCTTTTTGGTAATACAGGGTGCGGCAACATGACTTTCTTTTTGCCTTTCAAAAGCTAAGAGAAATGAAATTATGTTGCTGCACCCCATATAACAGGAAATCACATTTCTCTGCGTAAGTGCGTACAGCAGAGTAAGAAGGGTTAGCAAATAGGGCGGTCAGTACGAAGTTGAATTTGAATTTACGCAGTTGAATTCAACTGCGTTTGTTTACGCAGCATGCCAATTTAATTTAAAGAAAAACTTATTGTTGTGCAGTAGGTTTTTCATTGGCACTCACTGAATTTTTTATTTGGAATTTCCTCCAGGAATTGTTTTTAGCAGTCCTCCTTCAACCACGGTTTCTTAGAGAGTTGTGTTTCCGTGCCGATTTTTGGACTTCAATGTGAAAAAGTTAAGAAATAATTACCATCTGTTTCCTAAACACTTCACTCACATATCATTCAAAATTGTTCTGGGAAATAAATATGATGTACGATAAATTTCTATGGATAACTTTCTATAAATATGCTCACGTCTATCATTTATAAACATAGTTGTGCATATTGTGTTTGAATACGTAGGTTCTACAGCTAGAGCACTTGTTCGTGTGGCAAAGAATGCTGGAAGGAGTTTTTGTGCTAACCATCCCCTTTGCTAACCCTTCTCACTCTGCTGTAAGCACTCACGAAGATAAATGTGATCTTCCTGTTGAATTAGAAGATTTTAAAACAGTAGCTACTGAGTCTAGTACTTTAGTTAACACACTGTAGAATCTTTGTTCATTTTACTAGATAAACCTCTTTTAAATGATACACAATCTGCTTACTCTTTGCAAATAGCTTTAGTATTTCATTCTTTTATGTGCTGAAGTATTTCCTTCTTTAGTTTAGCAATCACTTCTGACGCACGTTAATTTTTTTAAAATATTTATACTGTACTTTGGGAATTTCTGCCTATAAAATGTGAAGGCTGCATGTGGATTTTCTTGCACTTTTTTTTAAAAAACAATTATGCAAAGAGCAAAACATAAATTTATCTCTGTGCTCCTGGTTGCGGAAGCAAAGCGTGTACAGACACACAAAATAATGAATGATTGTCAAAATAAGTTGTCGTGGCGAACAAAGCACAGCTGAATCTGAAGACTTGACATAATAAGTTCAAAACTCGTATGAATAACAGAGAATGAAAAAGCTCAAGTTTCTTACTAAAACGATGATAGGGATGCATAATAACTTCCACAACAGTCAAATGAGCTATTGTGAGCTATCTAGGTAATTAAAGGTGCGTGACTTATCTACATAATTAAAGGTGCAAGTGTGTCATGCCTAGGTAAATAAAAGTGCAAGTGTGGGTTACCTAGGTAATTAAAGGTGCAAGTGTGAGTTATCTAGGTAATTAGAAGTGTAACTGTAACTTACCTAAGTAATTAAAAGTGCCAGTGTGAGTTACCTCGGTAATTAAAAGTGCAACTGTGAGTTCCCTATGAAATTAAAGGTGCAAGTGTGAGTTACCAGAGCACACTTCCCAGATACAAAAATAACGAAGGGAATGAGCAGTAGTTCCCGAGACAAATATCTCCAAGTTGACATGTGCGGAAGATTTATCGTAAGAATTTAACTTTCTTTAATTTCTAAGTGAGCTACAAAACATGTTTTGCTCGATATTTTATGTAGACATCTTTATCTCAACTCAGGTAAGTCAATACTTGCTCCACCGTGCAGGATTGGAGCAAAAACTGGAGCCAATCCTTCCTTACACCACCGCGCGCTGGCGTTAGGGAACCACGATGAACGTTTCGACGAGCATCAAATTCCGACTATCCTGTGTTGGATCGCATGTACGTGCTGTCGTCTCTGGTTTTTGTAGGCAAGAGTGTGCAATAAGAGCCTTGCATTTGATTAAATTTGAAGCTGCTATGACATGGATATGAAACTTGTTATATTGTGTAGTTTTTTGCCCGAATATCTTGGCTTCATAATAAGAAAATTGTTAAAAAATAAAATATAAATAACAAAGAATACGAAAGTCACTCGTTCAACTACCCTCTTCCTTGTGCAATAACGATTGAATCCATGAACTAAATGTTAAATTTGGAAAAAGATAAACATGTTGATTTAAAAATACTGACTTTAATTTCGACATGAATTGATTGATCCAATTTAAATTATCTTTTCGTACTTCAGTAACAGAATGCATTTTTAGCTTATTTAATAAATTGTTTGAGCATAACTTAGAATATTTTTAGTTACCTTAGCAGCAAAATTTTATATTTTTCGTACTGTTTTCAGGCGGCAGATGACAGAACGAGGAACCCTCGGTGCCTAGCAATCGATCGCAGCCAAATCTGAAGTATCTGAACACGAAAAAAACCACTAATTGCCGCCTCTGAACAAATCTCTGGCACAAAATATCAGCTGCAATCCTAAGAGCCGATGGAGAGCACGCTCATATTGTGATGGGAAACTGAGACGGCTTCTACAGCTTGAAAATATAAAGAAATTGATGACATTTTTGCAATGAACTCAGAAGAATCGCAGACTTTTTCTACTACTGAGAGGTGATCAGTGGTTAAATAGCTTATCTTTTGAACTTGAATAACAGCATAGAGTATTAATTGAAATTCCAGGCTGAATAATTTGGGAGTAGAAAAGTTTTACTTGTGTTGTCCGTATTTTACTGCCTTTGGAGCAGATCAGTGATCAACATTTTCTTCCCTTGTTTTTATTAATTGTCTGACTGCGTCAGGGCTGTGGAACCATTCTCCCCTCCCCCTCCATTCTCCTCCTCAGCCACGCATCTTTCAGGATTGCTCTCCTGGAGACGAATTGTCCATCCGTTCTTTTGTTCCATGAGAATTTTCGCTGGAAACGGAAGTAATCTTTCATGCTCTAGCATCAAAATGTTCTAGGATTTTATCCAGAACGAAAGGGAACCCCCGATCTGTCACTAGGCATTCAAACCAGGGACTGGCGCCCAGTGCGGTTCATTCACAGTGTCACATTGAACTTCAATAGAACAACTGCTTGTAGCTATTTCACTTTTCTATCAGGGCATAGAATAAGATATTGTCGTTATTCTCTGGTAATGTCAAAATACTGCACAAGTGGCGAAAAACTTTTCTTACTCTCGAGTTTGAGAATGAATACCGAAGGAATGACTGCCTCATCTCTTCATCAGGGAATCGGCCAATTCCCCAATTTGATTCCGTTTTCTAATTGCTCATCCGTCATGGGAGAAAGCCACAGTTTGAAACACAATACGCTCTCATTTACAAGCAATAATGTGATGATACAGAGCTTCCCGAACTCAAACAATTTGAAGCCGCACCCGCTAACCAAATAGCACTACATCAACGGGCGGACGTTTTGAATTTATTAAATGCGATGATGGCATATTGAAGTTGCTGTAACCATGATGGATGTTAATTGTGTCAGCAAAGAGGTCTGGGAACTGATGATATTGTACTTCTGGAATTAATTTTATGACTTATGAAATTAATAACAATGGTGCAATTCATTGGGTTTTCTAAGTTAACAATACTGAAAATTTGTTTTTTGTTCTGATTTCGGAGAAATTAAGCAATTATTCTATTGTTTAGTGTTGTGGCGTAAGCATGTACTGTATAAAGAGACATTTCATTACGTATAAGCTATGATAGTGCAGCGAAAAGTGCACATCATGTACCTTTTATCACAGACTCAATATAGATTGCTACCAATTCAGAAGGATGTAAGGAGTTCAGTACTATCCTTTTTTTGGATGTGCTGAAGAAGGAGAGAAATACTTACAGATATCTCCTAGACCATCGAATTTGCGACTTAATAGCAATACAAATGATTGGAAAACAAGAGAATACATTAGTCTCTAATTTGTATGCAAAGACGTCATGCATGCGGACCCGTGGTGCTGTCCAGCTTCGGCTCACGTTTTCAAATGGGATTATCTAGAGGCGATCTATGGATCCCATTCCGGACTTGACTTGGCGCTTCGGCAGTTTGCGCATTCTGGCTCCCGACGGAGCAATAATGCCTCAGACTCTCGTTTATTGATGGCTTTGGGTTGGCACTTCAGTCAACGAAGTTGGATTACTTCTGCCTGACTGCCATTAAACTGCGGCATGCATAGAAGCCGAGTGAACCGACGGAGGGCAGTACAGCACCTAGCTGTCGAAAAATTTATGGAACTATTAGTAGCATATGTTTGCCCTAGTTGGCAGCCAAACAGTCCCAACAAGTAGCTCCAGTCGCAAATTCCTAGTCGTTAATTATTTCAAAATAGGCCTCATATACAGAATTTCTTCTTCATTTTTTAAATAAAATTGATTGAGATTAAAATTTGTAGCATAGGATGGAACATAAAGATCTCCCAAATTTGTAGTGGTCACTATGCTGGTTGTAATGGCGGTAAGAAGGCGAAACAGGTTTTACTGAGTAGGCTAAGCTCTACGACTTAAACCCTTCAATTATTCGAAAAATTCGAAGGTGTCTCACAACAGCAGTGCTTCAGCGGCTGATGTGTGTGTAACAGTGGGGTAATATGCGTTTGGTACTTGATCAGTACGTTCCTGATGTAGCACAAGCAGCTACTGCGTCTCAATAATTATTTAACATGACTTCATATGAAAAAATAGGTATGTGCCATACCTGTCACGCCATACACTGAAGGGTTAATTTGCTTTATAAATGATTATAACAAACGGTTTACTCTCCTCACGTAATTGTTATATGTAGAGCTGCCGACTTGGTATGTTCTGTGCGTACATTTTTGAAGTAGATGGTGTAACAGTGTCTGTCACCTCCTCACTATACGTTGAAATGTTGGACACCACCGCTCTGCACCCCAAACTGAACAATTTAAATAGAACAGGACAGTGCCTCAGCCAACACAGCACTGCGTTTGCTAGTAGCGTTATCACGTTTCTCAACTTAGGGACTTTCAAATCACTGAAGTTAGGTAACAAACAGTTAAGGGACTTCACTTATTCCTTAACGATGCAACGTTAGATTGAAGAATGACCTAACTCTAAAGTTAAGTCTGTGTTCATTTTTTTCGAATAATTAGGAAGAAGAATCTGCGTCTTCATTCTACTATTTGCATCCATGCTTTTCGCTTCAATTCCAAATGACTAGTGATATTATTTCGGTTTAGAGGAATGAATCTAGTTTCACACGGTGAAGTGTATTTACGCCCTGGCACATTAAAATCCAAGTCTGGACACAAACATAGTTACATATGATCTCATTTTTTTCTGACAATTTACCTGATTTCAATATTGTTGATGGCTTTTTCACTATTTGGTATTAATTCAGAAAAATGCAAATCTGAAGATCAGTTATGTCCGGCTCTCGTACAACTATGAAATAAATGTACAAGGAATAGCCAAATCTCACGTCAATGCCTAATATGAATAATTCTGGAGCTTACAAGATCAAGAGACCGCTTAGGGAGACTTGTAGCAGCTGTACAAATGCAGGAAAGGCTGTTTCTTACCTTCGGAATGTTTGGTTCCGAAACTCATAAACATCCGAGATATTTCAGACAATGTAAGTTCAAATGATAAATGTACTCACAAGGGCCATAATCTAAATGATAGACGAGTAATAATAATTTTTTACGAAGAGCCAACTTAAACTGGCGCTGATCTGCACTTCTTCCAATGACCAAATCAAATATACTAGTGCATCGATAGTGCTCAGGTTATTTTTCGTTTCGCATAATTATTTATCCCATACAACATAATATTATACTCACCTGGTCGTTTAAAAAATACTTCTTGAAAGAAGAGTTCAATAGGTATTTTTATAATCTCAATGTTCCTCACAAAAAACATCAAAAATAAGGTAATTTTTGACACATGTAAATTCATTTTCAATATAAGAGATGAACTTGCTTTGAATTTTCATCTCAGAAACATTGAAAAACTAATTCACACAGTGAGGGTCTGAATACGAGGGCAGGGCTCCTAAAGCTGCGTTCGATTAGTTTTGTAGCTTCATCAATTCTGGGACTTTTCGTTTCCTTGTTTTAAAGTCTCTGATTTTTAGTACCTTCCAATGAAAATATTTCAAGTATTGAATAACCCTAAGTATTTTATGTTCACCTTGTATGTTGCAAAAACCGATGTTATTTTACGGGCATTGAAAATAACTTCAATGGTCAAGTTACTTGTTTGAATTTAAAAAGAAAATGAAACAATTTTGTCTGAAGTTTGAAAAATTGTAATTGATGTTGCTTAATACATCTTGTCAATGAAATCGCTAAGATAAAAGGTAAATATCTTGCTTATTGTGTTCTAAGGAAACAGAACAAAAAGAAATATTAGCTATTGTTATAAGCCTGGGTTCGAGGCCAAGAGTGGAATACGAGAGCCACCTACCCTTAAACATTTTCCTTTGGCGCACAAACACACACTGTGTATAACTCATAGATTTACCCGATGTCGACCACCCTTGCATGACACTGACCATTTAATATTACAGTGTTCCCTCAATTATCGCAGGTGTTACGTTCCAGGACCATCCGCGATAAATGAAAATCTGCACTGTAGAGACGCTGTATTTATTTTAATATCACTCCATCAGGTGGCATCATAGGGCTTGGATAAATTGTCTCTAACAAAATAATCACAAATAGCGTACACAACACCGCAGACGAAAACCACGCACACACGATAGTTCGATGCTAACGTGAAATGGAACAGCGATGAGGGATAGCTCTGCTTGAACGAAAGAAAACAAGATGCGAAGGTTACCGAGCTAGTCAGCGTGTAGGATAAGAAGCAGCACTCTCTGGTTGTTCGTTTTCCCTCAGTCAACCAATCGTGCGTTGCTTACAATCTCACGTCAGCAAGTAGCGTCTCAAGCGGCCGAGCGTAAATTCTACTGTTCGTTTTTGATATATTAATAAGCTGAGTAAACACGCTACTTACTGAAAATCGTAATCGTATGATTCATAATATTCTTGTACTGTTGGAATTATTTTAAGATATTTTTATACATTATGATTTTGTAATGCAAAATCACACACACACACATATATATATATATATATATATATATATATACTACTGTACAACACCTACTACGTATGGGTAGAACGAGTACCGCATAAACCAGCAAAACAGCGAAAATACCAAATAAATATTTTACAATAATAATTTTTGATAACCCGCGAAATAGTGAGTCCGCGATAAACGAGCCACGAAGTAGCGAGGGAAAGCTGTACTCAGATATGATCCAGTGCAAAACATAACACAACACTTATATTATCTAAGCAAACGGTTCTGATGTACAACAATTTTATTGAACGGAAGTAAAATAGTGTTTTTGTAGTGTTGCATTTTTTATAAATGCATACAAATAATGTTAAAAATAAAAAACACCCTAATTATATAAGAAATAAAATGCTGATCTCAGCCTGATATGCAAATGTTAATTGTTTACAATTGAAATTACCTAACATGAGCTATTACAACGCTTCAATTACTTTGAGCATACTCGCATACCCTACTACAATCTGCATGTCACTTTTCAGCCACTTAAGCTGGGTGTTACTAATACCCTGACATTTTCTACATTCATCAGGACAGCCTTTCCATATTGGGAGTTTGTGTGCTTTTCACACAAGGAGAGGTCTGTCGGTTCTCTCAGCTTTGATTTCAACAGCAGCAACGAGTATCAGATTTATTTCAGTTTTGAATGCAATTATAATAGGAAAACTCGTAAAATTTTTGTGTCTCATTTCTCATACTTTCCTCTCGTTTCTTCTAGAAATGGATGAGATAATATAATCAAACTTAAACAAATGGAGAAGCCGCGCTTTGAACGGGTACTGCTTCACAATGATTCCATGTTTACAGCTTCAAATCATGAAAACAGCCATGTAATTCATTATTTGGAAAATTACACTGCAGCAAACGTAACATTAACGTTTCAGGGTACCTAATTCCAGAGCCGTAGAGTTCGGAGGCTTTCTAAATTTGCCTCCTCAACAGTGCACTGCAGAAAATTCTTATTCTCCTGCTTAATTATACTTCAGTGTGAAGGCGATGCTAATCTCAGAATGAATAATTTCCTTTTAACTAGTATAGAAGTAGCAAAATTTGTGTGTGTCAGTTTTCTGTCTTGAATCTTATTTAGAAGTCCACTATCTCCGTATCTTGAATAATAACAAATTGGCGTTTTTTGGACATGCTCGTGGCGATCATTCTTAATCATGGTTCATGTGATATTCCGAATCTGGGCTACAGAGTCGGTAGCGTATATGCTAGACACCATCTCCAATTACTATTATATGTCTAGTTCTTACTGTTACCATTAAATAATACTAAGTTATTCGTTTAACTCTGTCGATATTCAGCTCTGCTGGACTCTAAATATCTGGCTCCAAGAGTAAAAACAATGGAACTTCTTGATTCCTCTTCCAACCCTGATTCGGATTTAACATATTTTTGCTGTCACCAAGATGATCTAGTCATCTATAAATAATTACATCCATACTACTGAAATTTTAACTTTTCGATTTTGAAAGGAACAAAATAAGCATTGAGTGGTACGAAACTTTCTAACCTAATATCTTTCATCATGGTTCAAAGCTCATTAAAATACCAGACTTCGTTTTCCTTTCTGAGTCAAAAGCTTTCTAATTTATGTAAAGCTTTTTATTCGTTCAGGGATAATACTGAGCACATTTTTCACACTCCGCGCACCTAGGAAGTTAGCTGCACTTATCAGCTGTTTTCATCAGCATCACCTGTTAATTGGCGTTGATTTCTATTCCCTCTCTCTATTCGAATACGAAAATTGACTTGGTTCTCTGGAGGCACTTATGGTTCGAGCAAGCAGGTGATAGAGGACTGAGAAAGTTGTTTGAGAAACTCCTGTTCACTCTATCAATTTCAGCTTTCACAATAACATTTTACATCTCATGAGGAGAAACATAAATCTAATGGTGTTATTTCAAATCATGTCGAGAGCGTCTACTAATTTGCCCGTAGATTAAGCATCAAAAATATATATCGTGAGAGGATAATATTTGTTAAATCAGGGGGCAATCAAATTAGTCTTGGTAAAAACCTTTAACAAAAACCAAAATTTGAACGCAAAACTAGCAAACTATGAACCAATTTAATATTTTTGAAAATCAATACATAATAATTATACTACATGTAATCCGATGCTGGCGTGAGCGAAAAATCTTGCAGTTATGCACATTGCATCGTTTTACAGAATATATGCTACATTCACAAAAAATGCAACTTGAGGATGCAACATATTAAAGAATAAACTTGCTAAAAGTTGTTTAAAAAATTGATTCTCTTTAAGAGAGACATAAACATCCGGTGATTTATTTTCTGGATGTTACAGTAAAAAATTGATAAGACCCAGGAACTCCTGTTAACTGTTGTGATGAAGTACATGGGAGTAGCCAAAAAAGAGGTCAACTAAATAATATGAAGTAAAATATTTCTAAGACGAAGCAATAAATGTAAGCTTATTAAACGGTGAAAATAATGAGATGTTTGCAGGGCAGGAGGCTGCTGGATGGGACAGGAGGGATCCTTCTAGAAAATATAAAAATAAGAAAATTGTGAACATCGAAGAATTTTAAGTAATTATAAATAACAGAAGACAATGGAAATTTATTGAAGTGCTATACCGATTTGCAGATAATTATTTCATGGCGCTTCTATGAATTGTAAATTTAACGCAAAGAATGGGGCACTACACGAATAAAGATTTATTGTGAAGGTTTCCATGCATTGTACAGTAATTAATCTATTATTACGCTGCAAACAAAATTACAGAAACATTTTCAATGCTCAGAGCTCTAACAAAAATTACATTGAAAACAATGGTGACTGAATTTAAAGCAATGGGCTAAACAGAATGGAATCGATGAACAAGCAAATTAATATTTTCCCACACCGTTTAATTACAACTGTTCTTCATAGCTAAAGTTCCTTGATTTGTTTTTTCTGTGGCCATTTGAAGGAAAATATTTGTATCACAGCTCCCTGATGCTTTTGTGGAATTAAAGCAAAGCAATTTCAAAGATTCAACGACATGACTCGAGAAATGCTGAATATCGTACTGAATAGAGCATTATAAAAACACGTATTTCTTTAACCAATCACGGAGCTAAATAATAAATGACACTTAAATGATATAATATTCCGTTTGTGAAATGCAAATTGAGCCATGACATATTTTATGTCTTTTTTAAATGTTTTAATGTATTCAGCATTTGCCTTATTCTTGATACGATTATTTTCTAAAGGTATGTTCTTACACAAGCGCCACCCTGTTTTCCAGGGGCTTGAGTGAGGGGACGTATTTAATGGTTACCAGGGCATCGAAATCAGCCATGGCTTGCATAGAAATATTTACACCGACAAAATATGTAGAGAGCTCGGAAAGTATCCTTGTGAGGACAAATTGAGAGTGAAATAATCATTAATTAATTTTGGATGAAATACTTATTAGAGCTATCGGTGACAAGAAGGAATATTTACAAATGGTGACCTAACACATCAGAAAAGTTATTAAAAACACATATGCTAGCCATGGCTTGAAAAATGTAATGAAAGCTTAATTAAACATTTTTTAAAGCTTTAACAACTAATGCAAAATGGGAGGGCTGTAAGTGAGGTCAGTCAACAAAGAGTAAAATAAGAATAGGTTAAAACATAACTGGCTCAGAGTGGATGCTACTCCTATATCTGCAGTATGTAAAACTACTCAGGTTGGACCTCTTTTTGACCCTACAGTGATACGAGGGACGTTGAGTTCAGTAGCATTTTGTTCCCTTTGATGTACACTGTTGGAAAAGAAGAGAAAGCTCTATCGCTTTCAAACATTTCAAAAAGTGAATTTTCACACATATGTTTGTTTCCATTTATAATGTTTTGAGGGGCTGTTCTCTGTTATATGATATACTAATTCATGTTAGTTTTGAGGAGAAAAAGACAGTTTTTACGTTGATTGGGGCGTTCTGAACTAAAAGAGGGCAGTATTAAAAGCAGGAATCGATTTTTGCACAGCTATTTCAAATTCGTGTGAAATGGCTGCCAAAAAGAAATATCTGCGATCGCAAATATTCATGACAATTATGCATGTTAGAATATTAATGTATGATGTGCATGGAAATAATTTGAGTACCAAAAGTGTCACTCCATTTCTAAAACAATAGGAGTGAATTATTTGACTACTGAGTGTGGCTGTTTATTTAATAATTGAAACTTTCGGGGAAAATTGTGCATTGAACCGTGGAAGTGTCCATCTCTATAGAGGGCACATTTTCATACGCAAAGCTGACGAACGACTGCAAATCCTATAAAACTCAATAAGCTTTCTGCATTGTGGTTACTCAGTGGGAAGCTATGGAATTGTTTGGCATCGCCAATGTTCTGCCTATCTGTTTAACTGAAGTCAGTGCAGCGGGCGTATTCTGACATCAGTTCTAGAGACCACAGGTTTGTTTTACATCTGTTCGTTGTGTGTGACCGTTATCTGAGTCAGTGTTAAGGTATAAACATGATTATTCCCTTGTAGAAGGTCATGGCAGTAACAGTGTTTCTTATTTACACAGATCTCTGGTTCATTGTATTGATAGTGATTTTTTTTAACTTTTTGTCCGTTTTCGCGAAGGTAGTGCATGCTCAGAATTTTTGCATTTCGTACCACTCCTAGAACAAAGCATGTGTGCATTGTGTTTCTTTTAAATAATTTAAGAATGAGCCACTTAAGACGTATTTGTTTAACATCCATTGGTAAATCAATTTTTTCTCATATCGAGGTTTGGATCCCTCCGATTGGCAATTTCTGGTGGGCAGGTAGAGAGGTGGAGATTTTTATTGCAAGGGTGTGCCCAGAATTGTAACTTACAATTGTTGTATTTCTTGTTTGATTTGGCAGCAGTTCATTTGCAGAAGTAGAATCCCGTCCACCAATCACGTGTGTCTGGATAGGAGCCTACAGGTAATAACTGAGTGAGCTATTACTAGGCCGTACCAGTCTTTTCTATAATAATTACTCTCTAGTCATATATGTGAGCATAATCTTCGTTTCCTTTTTGTACTTCCTACAATATTTCTTTTGTTTAAATTTGGTGCCGTCGAGCCTCACGGCACTGTGAATGAAGTATGAGAAGCCATTTCGCTGGCTGACTCTGCATGATACTCTTCTCAAAATCACGAGCCTAAACTCCTAGCTCCAAAAGATGCCCCTACACCCGAAAAGAAACATCTTTTTTAACCTTTAAATTGTGTTTTATTAACAGTGTTAGGGTATTAGGCACGTAACGGGATTTCGTTCATTTGTTAGTTATCTTGTTAGGTTTACGAAATTAATTTTGTATGTATTAAATAAGAAAATCATTAAGTTTTCAAGACAATTCGTTTCCTTAGGGTAGAATAAGTGGTAGCGATTTCTTGTAACAATGGGATCTGGAGTTTTGTGAATTTGCTGAAAGTTTTCAGATTTTTAAACGAACATCAAATAATAAGGGCGATGCCCTTACAATCATCAATAAATTACGGTTGATGCTAATTTTTCATACATCATTGTACTCATTGAATATTTAATCCCATCCCAACAGTCCAATCGGCAAGCGAACGTAGTAGAACCTTATATGATACATTTAAAAATTGCAATTTGGTTCAGAAAGAGTATATTTTCCCGGAAATCCAAGTTCTTAAACTGTTTTTGTAAAATTCGGATAATGTGTACCGATATAAGAAGAATTTATAAGATCTCGAAGGAAGCGCAAGTCATGAATGAATTTAATACACAAATGAAAGTTCACTTACATCTTTTGGGAACAATATACATGCGAGGTTGTTAGGTGGCAGCGTAGCATTGCTTGAGCTTACAGGGGAAAAATAAGTTCCTTGTACTAAACGCTTGAAATTCAAATAACATTTTTTATTATTTGCCTTTTGCACCAGTGTACAATAATAAAAACAAGTAAATACATACATGGACAATCATGCTTTTTACTCTCTACTCTACTATGTAGTTAATCAATTGTAAGTATAGAGTGGGATTGATGTGCGGCCACATAAACTATAGTCTAACACGGGTAGTCGAAATGATAGTTTTATTGGCTTGTTTGCTAACATTTAAGGAAATACACTGTCCAGCTGCCAGCACTTGAATCTGAACTTGAATAAGAAACAATGGGTTTTCAAATATTACGAAAATTAGTTATGAAAAATTAAAATACTTACATACATAATTGGTTTGTTCTGCTATAGTGAAAGAACTCAACTACTAATCACTACAACGCTGCTACCTGACTAAGATGCAAGCTAATTTCTATCATGTGTTGGCAACGTAAGAGGTTACTATGCTGCTATGAAATCATTGAGAAATTAATTGAAGGCCATTAATGTAAGCGATGATCTTTGTAGATGACTCCTATATCAAAATAGCGAAGTCATTAATGAGGCTATGGAAAAAGTAATGCCATTTTCTTGAATAAAAATGACGAACACACGTGTTGAGCAAACGGGTCATGCAGAGCCGCAACAAAAAATTCAGGAACTGAAAATTTGCACACCAATAATCTACGTTGCTTTGCCAATAGCCGTCTGGGCAAACAATAGAAAACACAAAAGCAAAGCACACTATCTAATAATGAACTGTAATAGATTAAAAAATACTTATTAATGCTGAAAAATGTTGGAATAAATTTGTACGTAGCATCTTAAGAGATTTTCTTCATATTTGGTATGATTTAAAGAGCCATGACTGTAATCTGTAATACGATCAGTTAGCTTAACTCGTTTTTGCTAGTGAATCCGTAAAGAAGACAGCCCGACCATTACAGGTTAGTAATATTTAAGCAAACAATGTTAAGAGACTGAGAGAATGCAACTTTGAGAATTAGAGTTTATCAACTTTTCGCTCGTGGTGAATAGAATAAAACAAAATACAGGGTGTCCCAAAAAGATGTACTCACTCTCTGACTTCCCAGTGCTCATGCATTTTGTGTTCAAGTAGATGTTTATTGATATACATACAATCCTAGAAAGTTCAATTGAATCCAAGAACACTAATTGTTGTAGAAACAATTATTTATTGTCAAAAAACAATACATTATTCAAAGTCATTAGTCATTAATCAATACATCGTCTGTTAAAGAGTGAGTACATCTTTTGGGGACATTCTGTATTTTATTTTATGCAACAGATGTGATGAACGCAGTTGAATTTTAAAACAATGACAGTTGCAATGATTCATTTGTTATGTAAGACTTTCAAATCAAAACAATATTTTGATCGTGAAGTACCGCTCACTACATCGATCTCACACAGAATGGGGCCTCGTAATTCTGCGACCTCCGATAAAAGATTTTTCAAGTTGGTCCTAATTTTTACAGTCTTTGAAGTAAGGTTACCTGAACTTGAGCTCTTGGGACGGCAGTGAAAGCTTCTTTTGGAGCCAATTATCGCAAGTCTCCTCCAGCTCTCCAGACATCTGGTCGTCACGTCATAATTTATGATTATGGTTGCCCATTTACTGAAGTCTTGAAATAATCCTGTTACTTGTATCCGGGACTCTAGCCACATGCAAAACAAACACGAAATTCTAATTTTTTGTTTTTAGTCTGAAGGTAAGCACAGTGATTGGCTTTTTCTGTTCACTTGTTAAAAAAATCTCCAACAAAATTTCTAGTCGTGACAAAGAGCCATGTTAAATAACTTACTTCAGTCATATTTGTTCAAACTGCCAAGTTTGTGTATCCTATAATACGTTTGATAGTATATTTTCACTCATTTAGATCATTCTGTAGCTGTTACAATGCTTCGCTGATACGAGATTTTACTGCACGTATGAGAATCAAGCCACGAGTTTTGAAATGAGTGATGACGCAGTGACATATCTGATTAAATTTCTCAAATGTTCCTTTCAATAACGTTCTACCACAACATCTTTCAGGCGTTATTCGATCCGCTTTTTAAGTTTATGCCCTGCTGCATTGATCTTCAGACATTAGCTTCTCAGTCTCGCTCCGAGTTCTGCACGTTGGTGCAAGAGAGCTAATCATATTCAAGTATAATTCATGGGCCTCGATGATTAAGTGCAGCCTTCAGACACCGCAGTTTTCACCATCTCCTCAAGATGGATGTAGAGAGGCGGGCTCAAGACCATCATGAGTCATGCGAGCACCTGTGCCTAGCATATCTCCTCACCAGTGACTTACTACCTACGATTGTATTGCAATGCCCTCACGGTTTGATCGTCCGTCCCGCGACTGCGCTCTACAAGCACAATGTGTCCGCTTGACAAACGAGTTCTGGGCATGAGAGACCTCGCATCTCACAGCAGTCTCCCTCAGTCTCCAGCTCCACGCAACGTGTTCGTTCAACAGCTGGCACTGCTTGCGTCTAACGGACTTTTGTGTGCCAGTGATGAACTCTTCACTGCCATCAAGTGAGAATTAGAGCGTATGCGAGTATAAAAATGGGACGAGTCCTGCAAATCTTTCATTTAAAACAAATTTGAACTGCGTATGAAGTAAAAAGTATTGTAATATTCAAATATCATTTTATAAATATGAGTGCATCTGTAGGTGTGCCCTTACATGAAGCCAAGACATTGATTTTAATAAAGTGCTTTTATATTTATCCACTTATTTAGTATTGAAATTCAATCACAAGGCGCTATGGTTCTTCACTTCAAATTATGGCGAGTGTATGATAGCTCATCGAAGTTCATAGCACGCAACAAAGTAACTCATAGTACTCCACTGAAATTAATATTCTTATTCAGTGATCCCTTGGTAGACATGAAATGCACGTTTTCGTACGACAACACCAATCCAGCCGAACTACTGAGCTACGCAGCTCCTGCAGCACTGGGAAAAAAGCAGCTTCGTGCTCTGTCCTCCTAACCGTCCTATGCTGCTGCACTGCCTTCTGTTCGTGCAGCTGTTGAAGTGAAGGCCCACATCAGCATGTAAAATAATTTCTTGAGGATAATTGTTAACACGTTTTCCTGTTACGAGTTAAATTTTGATTGAATATATTAAACACCGATTTACGCAAATGCAGTAAATTTGAAAGTTTCGGCACGTATGGAAACAAAAGGTTGTTGTCTTGGTTTTTTTTGTTTAATTGAAGAGCTAATTAAAGATGCTTGACCATTAACAACTGAAAACATACTTGATGCAAGCATTTTGACGGCAGAGAAACTTAGGTACTGATAAGATACATACTGAACTTACATATTGACAGTCATGTAGGTTATGTAAATCATAACAATAGTAATTCTGAGACTATCAGACACAGGCAGACATAACAGACCCTTGTCTTTCATGCATGAAACTTGTAAAATCATAAATTGATATATATGGAAAGGTGCTGTTATCGCCAGAATACCTTGCAAAGGTTTATATTGTCATCTATTTAAAAGTGGTTGTTTGATGCTCAGAAGCAATTAATTCTGTTTCAAATATTTTTCCTGAATTTTCAACCTCTTTCCAATTAGGCCAGTATACTCTAAAATTTTACAGTACAAGTCAACTTTCTAATCAACCGTTTTGAAATAACAGCTAGCGCTTGAGCGACAGAGATTTACTTCTGTTCGATGGCTATAACTTCTCTGCCATGATCAATAGTAGACATCTGGGGCCACTTCCCCTCCTGACGACCTACTAAAGCGCTCAACCAATTCAGTTTTAACAATCCATGCCCAAAACAGGGTGCAACCACTCCCTTGTCTACGCCTGGCGCCCAAAGGACGTGATTGTCCTTTCTCTCTCAACGTATGCTCCTCTAGTCCGGTCCGTAAATTGCTCCTTGTCATTCGTAGAAGAAAAATCTGATTTTAAAATTAGGTCTCGTGTTTTCCCGTGCCTATTCAATCCTTTTTACTCTATTTATGTTTAAAGGGGTTTCGAAGATCTGACATTAATGAAGGACTGGACTCGGTACTGGACTGACATTAATTAAAGACTGGACTTGCATCGCGAAGGACTCGATACTTAGACGTCTAGGTCATATGGCTATCATTACTGTAAAAATCTGCGTGATGTTGGTCGATGGACTTTTCATTACGTTTCATCTGTTGCAATCAAAGTTTAAACGGGACAACTCTCCTTTTGTCTCTATTCAACCCGCGTCTTTTTCTCTCGTGGCCTGTAATGTGATTCGGCATGATGCGGTAACATTTACTTCTTGATTTTGTCAAACCTTTTATTATTAACCAGCATACAGTCTTTTGACAGTCAATTCTCTCTCTGTTAGCTACATAGGCATTGCTCATGCCCAAGGGTGAGAACCTGCAAATTGCTTTCTAAGCCGTGCGTAGTAAATTAGTACTCTAAGATTATACGTGGCTCTTAAAGCTGGCAGCTGTTTGTGTTAGTACCAAACCTTATCATTTTTTTCACTCATAATAGCTTTACTAATATCAATGCATAATAGGAGTTAGTGTAGTAAAATTGAAAGCAAATATTTTGCAATAAGTTATTTTGCATAATAGTGTAGCCTGCTCTGTAATTCATTCAATGCTCTCCGAGAATTTGACTGGGTTCGTTTATTCATCCTTCGGTTTTACCCGTTAAGAAATTGTCAGAAGGTCGGCTTTGAAAGACAGTTCATAAATTAAAGCAAGAGATGTGTTTGAAGAGATACAGCTCTTAGCTCTTATCGAGAGACGCAAATTCTCAATGCATTCCGTATTCTAATGAATCAAAGGTTTTATCTGTATTTCGTGTTTCTGTCTCAAGCAATATTCCGAATACCAATGAGAGAATATCAAGTTTTCACAACATTCACCTCTTTTCCTTGTCTGTGCTTCCACATAATTGGAAAGAACAGTTTGTTTTCAATGGCACTCTCATTTAATCAACGACTCTTTTTTATGAAATAGAACGAACACAAAAGGCAATCACATCTCAAGAGAATGCATGGGTGCATTTCGTGGGAAGGCGCACGCATTACTGGGAATTCTTCTCCAAAAATTAGGAATAGTATATGTACATAGCCATTCGAAGAAATTTTATCCGTATAGCCTCAAAAACAATTGATCCACCCTTACATCTCAAGCACAAAACTGCGCAGGTGCGCAATCTTCTGTAGAGATTTTTTTGCCGTGTGATGCACTAGAAGCGCGTGTAATTGTTTTCAGGTAGGCGAATTTCTGCTCACTGACTTAATTTTTAGACGAAAGTGATCTAAACACGATTTTTTCTTGGTTTCTAAGCCTTTTTCACTGTATTTAAATCGATAGTAATGTTTTCCGTATTCTTTCTAGCAGCTTGAATAATTATTTTTATTTGCCTCGAGGGACTTCATGACTAATAACTAACCTGCAAAGTATTTCTGACCTAAACGTTTCCCACTCTATCTATTTTAGCTTTGCTATTCATTTTTTTTATACGAGAACAATTGTTTGAAAATACCTCAAGTTTTTCAGGTAAATAATATTTTTTGAAAAAAGACCGACCACATACACTCATCTAATAATAGATTGATTCTGGATCTCACTTGACAATCTTTCTGTTCCCACTACAACATGCACATACATGCAGCGCGCTGGGTGAACACAATTCGGAAACATAGCAGCGCCAAAAAATTAGTCATCTCCAATTCCAGAATCTTAACCATGCTTCAAATAAACGAATCTGGGACAAATTGTTCATTTCATTCTTGTGGAATCCCATTAATGAAAAAGACATTTAACTGATAAAACACTTATTTCGAAATCTGATCGCTAATACATACCCAGCATGTACATACATCTCTGTTTTTATGTTGCAGGAGCACACACAGAAAATTAGCTAATGACAGGCTACTTTGCGTAGTTTGAAGTTCCATTTTCTGTGAAATTTAGGTTCGTTGTAGAGCCTCGCGTCGGAGCTGATGCTGGTGAGAGTTGCTTCGGAATTCTATGGGAGTTTTCTAAGACCTCTTCTTTTCATCTATAACGCTTGCAAAAAGAGTGATAATGCTGCCTATATTAAAAATTATGTTTCCATACACTAAGCGTTGTCGTTTTGAAGCCTGTTCGCAGTTTTTTGCCGTTAAGAGTTAAAATATCGTCAATATACAAATCTCTGCTTATAGTGAGAATTACCCCTTGATACTCGTACAGTCAGCATTAGATGCTCTCATCAATTAGTCTTGCTTAGTTTGATAAACAATATGATTGTTAACGTGTTGGTTCTTTTTCCAGTATATGATTGAGAGGACGTTCTCAGTTCCTATTATGCTGACAGTATCAGCAGCAGGTGTGTAACTTCGTACAGCCACGGAACCTCATTTTTACTGTGGCAATACTCACGAAAGAAATAATTTTGGAACCCTGTTAAAATTGTCTAAAAAACCTACCACTGATACGATCAGAAATTCTGTGCCGTTGAAACGTGCATCGCAATCAAACGCTAGCGAGGAGGCGCTCAATAATTGGCCCAGTGTCAGATGCAACTTTGGCCACTTCTATGCGGACTTACGCAAACTCGTCCCATAAATTCGACGACTATCAGCAAGACACAATCAGCTGTTTCATCTCCTTGGGTTTCCACACATTTAAGAAAGAGCCATCTTTCATCAAGAGCCTCAGTCTCCTCCCGCCGGCCAGCACCTCTCTCGCGGGTCTTCTCTAACCTTTGCGTGCCTCATTCATTAGAGGAGAAGTTAAGGCTTCAAACGCGTTCCCACCTCTCAACCGTGCGCCCATTCACTTTCGCCAAAATAAGAACTTTAGCCGTTGACGATATGGGATGAGATGGAGGTCGTTTTGCCAGCTGCTATTCCGTAAAAGGTGTACGTGCGGAATACTTGACAAGAAATTTGTAATATTTATATAAATTCTAGAGCGTGTTTTATGACTTTTATGAATCAAAAGTTGTCATAAAAAATATATTTACGGTACAAAATTGGTTGCTTACCGTTGGCGAATACCAAAATAATTTATTGTTTACGTTTTTGAATGAGTTACTGCAAAAAAACTCGATACATAAATGAAGTGATTTTTCTAACTTAACAAAAAACAATCACGATTTTCAATTGAGTAAAGCATTATAGTGAACATGTTGCGCGGTAGTATTTTCTTGAATCACCTGGGTGCAAAAAATTAAAAAATGCTAACACGTAACATATTAAACATAAGCCAATGCGTAAAATTTTGCAATAAACTAGTCAGAGCTGTCGGTTATCACATCGCCCTGTGAGGAGGGAGAAATTTCAATCCATGAGAAGTGAGAGAAAATCAAAGAAAGAGAGGGTGCAATTCAATTCAGTCCAGCTTAAAATGATATGCAGGAGATTTGTTTTAACTTTCCAAGGCACGAGGGTAAGCGAATCCTTATATAAGAATAGGGAAGAAAATTCTCTCATAGAACTAGTGACTCCTAATGATAAAGAAATGACAGAATAATCTGACATACGTTGAATACATGGTTAGTTACCTGCTTTGAACTTTGAATAAAAGTGGTAAACTTGTAAGCCCTTTTCACACATCGGAAATAATATTGGGGATGTTACTTAAAAAAGAGAAATTGTCCTGTCTGTCTTGACCTATACTCCTCTCGTCCGGTTCATAAATTGTTTCATGTCATTTGTAATAAAAAAAACATGCTTCAAAATTAAGTCTCGTATTTTCCCGTAACTTTTAGTGAACTAATGAACTGATATATGATGGAATCTAGATTCCCTAAAAAGAGCTTGTAAAATCAGTTGATGGTTTTCTTGAAATTATTTTGATGACCTTGTAGTATCTTCAACGACGTGTGGACACGTTAATACTCAATCGATTTGATTCAAACATTTTCTGTAGTTCAACCCAAAAAAGGAAATCACACAGCTTAACTCTTTATCGGATTTGCTTAATAAACTCGGTAAATCATAAGTTAATTAAAAGGAAATGTCTAAAGTAACGCATAGCCATATAACATGGTGTAGATTAACGCAAAAACACTTGTTTATTTTGATGTAAATTCTTAATGACTGCTATTTAGCATGATGGCCGCGGAATGAACGTCATTCGTAGCGAAACTTCACAACAGCGAAGCGAAAACCCTCTCGCTAAGACAAGTTGAAACAAATGGGTGGTGATAAATCGGCGGTGATTCCTATTTGAAATCATGAAGAACAAAATTCGCCTTTAATTTTCGTATATGTGATATTGGATAGATATTGCAAGTTATTGTATTTATTGATAAATCTAAAGAAAACAATTGTTACAAAATACATGTACGTACCATTGCCAACCAGCCAGCCCATGTTTGATGTTGGCACCCGTCGTCGACAATTCCAATATTTTACTAAATTTTCGATCGGTTCACTATGACTGATTTTAGTTTTTTCTGCTACCCAAATAGCAATTTTCCAAAATTCACCGTTAATAGATTCATCGTCTTGCATAGCTGACCTAGATAACGAAAAAATTAATCACAATAACCGATAGATTGATAACACAAACATTATTGGCGATAACCGACAACTGATGACTGACAATAAATCTATCTTTCAAACAAGGTTCTAACTAATGAGTCTAATACCTCGATGCTAGCAATAATAATGTAAATATTTGAATCAGGAAACGATAACTCTAAATCTTCATTTTATTTTTCCCTATAAACTTCAGAAAAGTCGTAGAAAAAGGTATACAAATGGTAAAATATTCAAATTCATGGTTTATCCTGTTTCTTCGTTTATTAAAAATACTGTCTTATGTAAAGTAACTAACTGTAAAGTAACTTCAAAACTTTTACCTGCTCTTCTTATCTTTGCCCCCGTGCTAATACTAAACTTGAACCAACACTATAATTCGTTAGTGGGGAACAAAAAGTACCGACGTTGCCGACAATCCATAACCTGAAAAAAATTATTATTGGGTAAGCAATACAACGTCCACCGTCTTTTATGTACACCATGTACAAGCTCAAGATCGTGCTAATCAACTTTAAATTTACACTTATTTAAAATTAAAGTCACATACAAGGTTGTTCATGTGATATAAGTACGGATAGAAAACCAAAGTGTCCCCCACTATTGTTGCCCAATATGTTGGTAGGAAACTACACCCTCATCCTGAAAGTGTTGTAAAGATGATGTGGGAAATTTCTATGTATGTATTTTCAAACGCAGCATGAAAAAGAGATATATTTGTCGATAACGGGCTTCGTGATGCATTGGTGATAGACATAAAATTGAGTCAACCATATGTATTTGAAATCGGCGTAGGTACATATTATGTAAGTCAAGCGTATGACAACACACGCAGCGTACATACAATGTTTGTTATCTGTAAGCACGGAAATCTTGGAATAAACTTGAACATTTATGTTTACAAAGTACCTGCTTTCTCCTCCTTACTTTAATTGTACTTTTACGGCGGTGTTGATCTTCTCTGACCGAGAAATTGCGTCCGTTGTAGCGTACAGCTCTCGAGAGAAGCGCAAGTGCAACAGCTACAAAGAAGGAAGTGTCCACCTCTGCAGACGCTTCATAATAGCTCGCATTTTAAAAGGAAGACCATCTCGCTGCCAGTACGAAAGCTTCATAGCATTGCCTAGTTATTCTGATAACTAGTTGTCTCATGCCATCTCAACGTACGCAGTTATGAACTTGAAACTTTTTTCTCTCACTGTAAAGAGGTCGATCCTTCGAAATAACTTCCGAAATTGTCTACATGGCGTACATTATATTATAATTTAATATAAGAAGCTTCAATTCAAATATGTTCCCCAACAAAATTATTTATCAGATGAATAGTCAAAACAGGGAGAAAATACCTAACAAATCAACTCGTATCAGAAGTACGAATTCCATGTTATAAAACCAGCCTTTGCGAGGATAAATCAATTTTGTATACTCGCAAATGGATAAAATTCTTGAAATTCATTGAAAGTTAAAATTGTCAAAAATTACTAATCATTTGACTAAAAGTAGTACCCAACTTTTACAATTGTAATTAGAATTAGCTTACAAGAACATTTTCAAACTGAACAGAGAGACACTCGTCTCGTTCGAAATTAACTTGGACGCTGCACTAATAGATGAAAGCAACAGCAACAGATGCACATATGGCAGCGTAGATCGTGCTAATCGTGCCGTGCTACGCACGGCCAGTCGTAACTTCTGTTCTAATAAAGAGGTAGCCAGAAAAAAACAGATAAATCTAACAAATATGTACTTTTAAGATACTCGTATAATGGTCCTAGACAAAAACTAGACGGCATACCTACTGATGACAATAGATTTGAATGTTTAAATCATGATCTGACGGAAAAGTTGAAGAAAAGACTGAATGAGCTTATCTCTACTGTTCACAACGTTGCCAATGGCTAACTTGAATATATTGTAAGGCCACTATTAACCGGACTATCAACATATACGGCAATGCTGATTCATAAGAACCAGAACGATCCACCGTTGAGACCAATGCTATCTAAGGTTCTTGCCGTCACATATCCTGTTTGCTAAGATCCTGCATAAAATGATATCGCCTTATTTCTCCTAAAAATATGTGCTAAGGTCAACTCATTAATTTGAAGATTTGTTACGTGGTAAAACTCTAGTAATTTGATCAATTATGTTCCCCAGTTCAGTTTTTTGAATTGTATAATGATTTTCAGAAACATACTATACATTTGGCATAAAACTCGTGGCAACAATAAAAATTTATCAATTTTTCAGAATAAACAAGATATGAGGTGATCTCAAATCAGGTCAGTGGGATCATGTGGTAAAAATACAATAATTATATCTCAGAAATAATAAGTCAATGGAAAAAGCAAAATTGTTTACGATAAACAGAGATAAATGAAAAACTTCACTAAAAAGTATATAAATTGAAAGATGTTTTAATAAAAAATCCATTCCATATGTCGAAAACATTTTAATTTACTTGATTTCTTCAGTAATTATTTATTATGATATGAGGAAAAGCTACAACACACCAGTTAACATTATATTTTAAACAATATATCCTTGGTCTGGCAGTACATGGCTTAGACTGTCACTTTCTTTGTTCAGGACTTTTGAAACTTATGTGCTCCATGAGGTCATAACAAACGTCTGGACGATTTTGTGATGGCCCTGGACACAATCGACTTTTACTTGGTTGAAGCCTGTTGCTTGCCAATTTGCAACATAACCTGCAGATATTTCTTCTGAACGATAGCAGATCAGTAGAGGCGGTAGCATCTATGCCATCAGTGTGAATTATTTGATAGATTATGTATGTATTTACCACTGACATTTCTATGAATGATGCAAACGAAATTTTACCAATACCACATCTTGGCTCTAATTGCTGTTGCGTATTTACTGATCAATCAATCGCGTTCGTCGATGCAGCCTATGAATGCGCAGTAGTTTTTCAACACATTAGGTTGGAAAACTAAACGTTTTGCCTTCTTGTTCAGATACAACGTTGCACTTTTTAGAATGATTCCAATGTATCAAATCAGTTGTAACAGCTGCACCTGTATTGTCAGTCTCTGTTACATAAAGAACATCCTCATTAATATCTAATTTGTAGTCATACGTCCCTTTCTCTTGCTTTCTTATTTCTTTTGGCCATCTCAATAGATATTTGTTTAGCCCGTTGTTATGCATTGTTCCAGTCGCTTGAAAGCCAGTGTTGTGAAGATACATTAATGATTTATATCCAGTAAATAAATTACCAAAAGACACTGTGAGTGTGGTTCTTCCACTACGTTAAGTATATTCAATACACCTTTCCATTCAAATTATAAATCCGCTGGGTCATAATTAGAAAAGCTATTGCCCCAATAAGGAATAGAATAACACATGGCTACAAGAACGAGTCCATTGGTCCATTTTTGAGTTACTACCCATATTCCATGCCGTCGAACGTAAAGGCTTTAATCACGCATATGCCTCTAAGTTACACATAAGTAATTTAGCTACGTACACACACTCAAATCACTTTCAAGCATTTCAATCACACTAACACGCTGAAATCATACGTAGGTCCATAGAGTTAAGAAAGATATGAAATTATTATAGTACTTTACAGAACTGGAGAGTTCCCTATCCAATATTTGTCTAGAGGATTTTTTAATTTATTAACCACTCCAAAAGATGCGATGTTTTTGAGAACCTGGTTCCAGGTTCTGACAATTTTGATTGGAAAGAAGTTTAAGGCCTGGGATGTCAGGAAGGTTCTTATTATTGGTTTATGCCGTTATTTCTGGTTCGAACGTTATCGTCTCTGTCAAAAAGCCCTTCTAGGGTAACATCGGTAAAGCCATCGAGATATCTTTAGGTTTGAATGAGTTGCCCTCACAGTTTCTTTAAAGATCGGAATTGTAACATCAAGCACATAGTTTATACTCAAATCTTATAGGCTTACCCCTAATGAATTGTTTCAGAATTTATGGCCATGATATTTTACAATTAGTTCATCGACGGCAAAATGTCTCAGAAATATTAAATTTTTTGAATGATTTCTGGGTAGCTGAAATGAGGCGTATGACATGCATGACGCAACACTTCGTCCCAATGATCTTATACGAGACCTGTCAACTTCTAATGCTCCTCCATTTTTGTATATGGTATATACTAATGTATTTAACATTTCATCTATTGAATTTAGGTTTTTATGCTATTTGATGGTCTTCTGCAATATTATTTCAAAAGGCAGGAAGGATTTTATCGCTTCATAATATTAGTATTGTATGTACATGAAATTGATTTTTATTAAGTGATCTCATATGAGATCATTGGGATCTATTGGGTTAATAACATCATTAGATGTCGTCGTTATCCCCCAATGTTCCAGTTTCTGATATTAAGTACTGAAAAAAATTTGGATGGCGTCTATAGCAATGAAGAACTTTTTGCACCTATTTATTTGTGCACACAGATGTGCGCAGATGAATTACTTCCTGCAGGACACACAACTATGTGCCGGGTGATGTCATGCGTTGAAAACTCATTCTAGATTGCTGCCCACTGGGACATCCCTCAACACTAAATGTTGATAATCGAGCAATTTGTTCTGAAATCAAATATTTTGAATGGAACACAGTATTATATAAACACTGCATTACTTCATCAATATTGAGAGTCATCGATGGCAAAATATACAACTTTTCTAGAAGCATCAAGAGCGCAAATAATATAAATTCGTTTACAGCGTTGTCCTACTCTGGAATTTGTGGCTGTTTGAACCAGATTCGAAACATTCTTTGTTATTGAGTCACACCATTGCTTATTATTGACACTATTTTGATAGTTCCCGTGGAAATTCCACGTTTAAAAGTGATAAAATTAAGGATATTTCGATCCCTAGTTGGGTTATAATTTTGATTAGATTTGACTAATTGCAAATTATTATATAAACGAATGTATTAAAGATTTACGATGGATTAATGTATTACAAATGAATGTTCCTCATGAATATATATAGAAATTCCGTTTTGTATCTTATGTACCGGTAACATGGGCTAAATAGTAACGGTGGAAATTCTACGGTTTAACTGCGATAAAATTAAGAATCTGTGAAAGAAAATACATTTTTTCAGTTTCACCCGTGGTACTATCAGAATATGAATATTTTTATAAGTACATACAGCACTTCCACTCTGTATTTAATCTGCTGATAACATGGTCTTGTAGGAAAAGAAGGCTAATAACGATAAAATTGGCATATTTTATAGTAATCCGCCGCCTTCGGTATCCACAATACTATGCTTATAATACATGCATGCCCGTTCTTATTTCATTTCACTCATTTTTCTTCAATAATAGCTAGGAAAAAATGGGATGGACACACACAGATAAAGAGAGAGAGAGAGAGACAGAGAGAGAGAGAGAGAGAGAATGAGTGGGAGAGAGATAGAGATACACCATATATTATATAAGTAGATACATATTTAAAGATCAGTTATTGTGACACTAAAGAATTAAAAAGAGATCTGATGTGAGCCATTGCTTGGCAAGATTATGGAACGATTTTTGCGGAAGGCTACTGGAGCTCGAGAGAAGGCCAAGAGCAACCGCACGTTTGCCCTCAGCTCTCAGCGAGGCAGACGAGCCATTGTGGCTCCCCTCGACCGCTCGCTCTCACCAACATCTCCCAGATATGAAGACAGATGATCGGTATCACAGCTACCTTGTCTGCTCAAGGTATTTTTTCAGGCTGCGTCAAAAAATAATGATAAAAAAATTTACTCCACCATAAGCTGACCAGCAAGCGGGCTTCTAAGTATAAAAAAATATAAATATAAAGTAAATATAAATAGATATTCAGTAGTATGCAAAGAAAATTTCAGAAAGAACGATCATGCAACACCTCTCATGGAAAAGCTTAACTGGACTCCGATAGAACAAAGCCTACTCATTCACAAGGTCAAATAAGTATTTTCCTCTCTATATCGCCCTCAAAGTTCTGCCAAGGTTGTTAAATTCTATCCACCCACTACCAAGGGTGTGAAACCTGATCGACGACACGATGTTAACATCAGTTTCCGCTCGTCCGATGCTGGACAAAGGGCACTTTCAATTTCAGGTACATTGCTTTGGAATAAACTGCCCACGCAAATGAAGAAAAACCAATCAATTAAAAATTAAAAAAAAATGTGACACATCATTTTCGCATATCAAAGTAGCAAACAAATACAGAAGTCTTAGCTCCTATGCATGATTAAACAAAATTAACTTAGTAACCAAATATGCTCCATATAAGTGTCTACCATGTGTTTGTGTCACACAACTTAAGTATAAACTGAAATAGAGCTAACAATATTCAAACGAAACATACGTATATGTCAAACTCGTGCTATAATTCCTCAGCTCTGGAGTCAAATCGACTAATTTAATTTTATTAAAAACCAGGATGTTTTTTTTACTTTTTACTTTTTTTCTGTTATATTTCAGGCTTATAAATTAGTGCTTTTAAACCTGATAAACGTTAACAAGTTAAAAAGGTTCAATTTTCATAGAACACAAAAATAATTCTTGATAGAAAATAAATTGTGTTTTGCCAAAACCTAAATAGAATTTTATATGAATTAGTGTTTACTCTTCAGATTATTCTTCTTCCGAGGCAATGAGATATATATATATATATATATATATGTATATATATATATATATATATATATATATATATATATATATATATATATATATATATATATGTATGATATGTGCATGTACATATGTATGTGCGCGTATGTGTGTATATATGTATATGGATATGTATATATATGTAATCTTTTACGTTATTTTTTACTTATCAAAGGCATAATCAAAAATTTATCCGTCAATGTCAGTAATTGCTTTGTTCCAATAAGTGACTGTGAAACCTCAGAACTTTAGTCTACTACAGCTTTTCTTATCTATATCAACATCTAAGTATTGAAAATTTGACTCATTCACTGTTATATTTTAATTTTTTACTCTCTTTCTCTGATATGTAATGCCCGTTCATATTAAACACGATGTTTACAGATAACTGTAATAATGATTAAATTAAATCGATCATCAGCAAGCCTTACCATACGGTCAACCAGTAATTAGAAATTACAATTTGAATTTAATAACAATCACAACTTTATGTTTTAAGTTTTCGCTCTCATAATTTTCCTGTCTCGGTCTTTCTCGGATGTTAAACATCCAATTCAGTTAAATGTAATGATGTCGAGTCTAAGCTGTACCTAAAGAAACTATTTCGCTTATCACCTAAAATGCGTATAATACCTACCACGTCAGAATTTATATGTATCACCAATGATTACCTCTTAAGTCATCATTGAAAAAGCGAAGTTTCATTTGTTTCCCCATGTATATTTAACGTTCCTTGCTTGATGTGAATGTTTACGTATACCTGTAGGTACTGCTGTTCTATCATCTATGATACTACGCATAGAATACCTACCACTTAAGGAGTTTATGATAAGGCATTTTTAAAAACCAATGCTGTTACATTTCTTATGTACCAACTTTATTGGAAATATGCGTTTTTGTTGTTTGCTGTTTATTTTTCTATAATGATGTTACAAAGATATGAAAACTAGATAGTTCCAGTGGAAATTCCGAGATTTAAATGCGATAAAATTATGGATTTTCTATCCATAATTCCACTATATAATATTCCCTCCGGTCATAAATGTTTGGTGCACTAGTAGAAAAGTGTTCGTGTTGTCGTTTTTTATGAATAACTTTTATTTTTTTGTGTACAATAAAGGATTGTTTAAAGTGTGTTCAATTAGAATTAATTTTAACATCAAGGTAAATAAGTGGCCATGGTGAATTTAATTAAGTCTTTTTCCTTCCCAGATGATATTGAAAATTTTCTTTAACTACCCGCAGTGATTGAATAACTATGGAAAATCAAGATGATGTTAATGCAAAGTGCACGCATAAGCGACAAGCAAAAGATTTAACCGATTCTGAACGAAGAGCAGCATTACAGGCTCTAATGGAGTAATCTAAAGCTCAAAAACTGAAACGTTAACCAGCCTCCATACACTCCAGATCTGAATGCACTTGACCTAGGTTATTTCAATTCAATCTTATTTCTTCAGCACCAAAAGCTTCAATTAAAGTTTATAATTTAATTGAAGCAGGGAAAAACAGCAGTGAAAAATTTTAGAAATCAGAATTGAACAACATTTTCCTTACTTTCCAGTAATCATTGAAACAATTTATTTTTGGCTGACGGTGGCAGCAATTACAGACTACATTTGTCGAAAATATAGTTAGGAAGAAAAGGAATTCTTCCAAATTCACTGAAGATCTCACACGAATAAAAGGGTAAATTAAGAAGTATTGAGTAATATTTTAAAATTTATTCCAATTTAATATAACAATATTCTTTTTTATTGTTACTACATTCTTAGTTTAATGTATTCTGATAATGTATGAAGTATCTGATTGAGTTAACCAGTATTTTCTTTGAAACAAACCTTCCTTAACACTTTAACCGCATCGTGCGCCATATATGATACTCGGGGCCTTTGTTATACATGCAAAATTAATTAGGGAGTTGCGGTCAAAGTGTTAAGAGTTTAAACTTGAATGCATCAAATATTTCCAACCAACTTCAAAACTGATGTGGACCAAATATTTCGGACCGGAGGAAGTAATACACAGTGTGTTGCTTGCTTGCTCGATCCATCTCTCTGTCACGCTGTTAGGGTTTTAGGTGGGAGAAAATTTGGCAAGGTATACTCGTATTGTAAGCATTGTATTGTGAATACCAAAGGCACATCCTTCATTGTGGAAACTTCTTTCCAATTTCAGGTCTACAAGCAAATGAAACGAAAAAATCAGTAAAAGACACGTGAATTTTCACGTGTGGGTCTACTAGTATATATAGAACTTCCATATCTACATATACATGGTTACGATCAGTGCTGCTGCTCCTCATGAATATAATAACTTCGTCCTGTAACTCACTCCTTCACTCGTGCCTCCACTTCATGATTACACTTCCCTTCCTGCATCCAGGCGCAGGAGAGGACGGTAGATGGGATACAGGGTGTTCTGAGTGCCCCATTGAATATTTAGGGGCTCAGTTACATTCTCCATTCAATCTCGCCAGTTCTAGAAATGTTTCGAACAAACAGATTCCACTCTATATCAACCATCTCTCCGTTTGCTTCTTTGATCCACTTCATACAAGTTTTTTCCTAACACATCTTCCTCTGCATCTACTGTCTATATTTTTCCGCCCGATGGTACCAATTCATTTCCCTCCAAATATTCAAACCGCTGCTACGGTCTAATATCTACTCTTGGAAATTCATGCACCACAAAAATCGCTCACAGATCCTCATTAGTCAGTAAATGAAATTTCCATCTTTAACCAACAATCACAGCTTAAGCGTTTTCCATTTTCTTCTCTGCCACATCAGAGAGATAAACGTACCTAGTGAGTCACACCTGCCAAGTCCTCCATTACTGTTCCATCAGTCTCACATTCAGTCTTTGAAAAATTTCAATTCAGACAAACCCCAGAGCAAAACTTCTGTCCATAAAACCTTTTCATTCTACTATTCCCTCCATTGCAAATTCCATTGATCTCAGTAGTTTCTTTTCTGACTCAGCTACAGTGCTGCATTGACAGAAAACAAAAGTGTTCCCAACTCAAATCATGTGTGCCGTCAAAGCTAGTCATATAAACGCTCTGGCATTCACCCAACAATACATTTCAGGAATTCATTCAAATCAACAATGCCTATAAGAGTCGCACACATCTGGACCAACCTAACACAAGTCTCTCTTAATTTTTTATTTTTCTGTTGCTTCAATGCACCCTCAAAAAATTGGCTTTTTACTCACTCAATACAAATGCTTCACCAGCCATGTGCTCCTTCATCTCCTGTAAGGTTCTAAACACGTTATTCATTTTGTGCTTCTCTAGACGTCTGACTTCCCTCAATCCAAGAGGCTATAAGCC
>VCRD01000974.1:37711-55461 GCA_006783055.1 Trinorchestia longiramus | reverse complement strand
ATATATATATATATATGTTCAAACAACTCCTAAACTGAGTAATACCCTTTTGATTACGTTAATACTTAAACCTCTACGCAACAGGATTATACATCAATTGACCAATCAGTTTGTTCCATAGCTGCAACTAAACAAACAACGAACAGTCTTGGCTCCAATTTAAATCT
Source organism: Trinorchestia longiramus (assembly GCA_006783055.1). Classification (NCBI taxonomy): domain Eukaryota; kingdom Metazoa; phylum Arthropoda; class Malacostraca; order Amphipoda; family Talitridae; genus Trinorchestia; species Trinorchestia longiramus. The sequence continues at coordinate 55,294 of VCRD01000974.1, read as the reverse complement.
CATTTTTCACTGGTGATTCCATTAATAATGATTTTGTGGTTGCAATTGTAATAATGGCAATCATCAAAATGCTAATCAATGTTTTATTTACGTTTGCATTAACAACAAATCATATATATGTTGAGCGTGTACGCATAATTCAGCCGAAGAGTCTCATACCTCCCCCAGTTTACTAGCAGTGACTAAGCCATCTATACATATATTAGGCGTTGACGTGTCAGACAAAAGCTTACCTCGTTGGAGATGAATCCCTCTTTTAAATTCTAAAAACTTCTCATTCCTTAAAACAATAAATTCTAATAACTTGATGATGCTCGTTTTCTTCAAGCAATAAGTGCACACTATTTTGAATGGTAAGTCATTCCTTCACACTTGAAGAATTAAATACGCCGTGGTAATAATTTTAAGGATTACGAAAGAAAATTAATACGGCCTGCAGGTTTTTTCTCTTAATATCTCTGAAGCAAGACGACGTGAAATATAAAATTTAAATCTTTTGACCATGTATCAGCAGTGATGGGAACTAAATACATTAAATATATATTTAAATACTAAATACATCGTTCAAATGTATTTAGATACTAAATACTATATACATTTTTCAAATGTACAGTATTTAAATACTAAATACTAAATACATGGAATGTATTTAAATACTTCAGTGAATACTTCTCTCTTAAAACCAAGTTTACACATTGAAGAATCAAGATACTCGCAGATTGAGTGTACTTCATAGGCGTTAAGGTATAATTCATTTAGAGTTTCAACCTCGACGCCACTTTAAAGTGTACGTGCACTCTACTGTTGAAGGAGAAACTAGCTTCACTGTAATTGAAATGCGACTAGAATGTCAAGCAGCAGGACTAACAATTATTATTGTCTAAAACTTAGGCTCGACCCCTGCAGCCTATACTGTAAATCACATCGAAAAAAGAGTGAAAAAAGGATAGAAAGTATCATTTTACTCTCAATAACTATTTTTTATTTAATTTAGAAACAAACATTAATACAGTTTCTTAACATCCTGCCTATACTGTCCTACATTACTTTCATAGATAGCTGATGTATGACGATGCACCAAAGAATTTTCTAGAAGTATAGTATATTTATGCAGACGTAATTTAGGTACATTTCATTGAGATGCAGTTCATGTGAAGCCCCCTGGAGGGAATGATAAAGGGTCTTTCATATATTTTTAGGATTTAGCGTTCTTCAGGGGGAAAGATAAAATTTTCAAGCTGCACCCAAGGAGGCACGCTGGTACTGTCTGTCCTCGTCAGCGTGCCTTGACAATTTAGCATTCCTCGACGGGAATTTGATCGAGCTACTTACACCAGCGTAACCAATGTTGGTCGCATGATTTTGTTGTAGGTTTCGTTTTTGTATGTGAGTAGACCTCATTCATCCGTTTTTTCCTTCTGTGTCTCCCTCAGGCAGGAAGCTTCGGACATGACCTCCTGCACGAATATATTCGATTCGTAATTTATAGTCTTCATTCCTTCATTTTTATTTCTCTAAAATGCTCTCTGCCTTTACTGAAACGCCTTTACAATGGCTGCGATACACTATTGACTTTAATCTATGAAGTAACATGAAAAGTTTAAAAACTAGACATTCAATGTAAATTAAACAAAATATAATTTCTCCAATTCATATCCTTGAAAATAGGGGACCTTCATATATCATAATTATAAGAATTTAACTTTCAGCTGTAGTAACATTAAATTAGTCGAAACTTTCACACTCCTAAACAAAGTGCGTTATGTGTTCTTGATAATGTATCATATTAAAGAGTATAAAGTCATTTATAAATTTTGTTCTTGCTAAACTTTAAATTCTCCTAAAGAACTCACATAATGAAAATACTGTTCAAAAAGTCTAAATTTGGACCGAACAATTAAAAGTTTTTATCAGAGTGTAACAATATCAACCGTTCAACAGTTTTGTCGCTTAGTTTATTTCTATGGGAGGAGGGTTAATGTTAAGCCAGCATGAGAGAATAACCTCTCTACTGGGGTTAAATCGAAGAAACATCTTTAGAATAAGAGGACTACATTTCAAGCATTCAATGTTCTCGTCACTGTCGATGAGATACGCCATAACCTGCATTTCTACTGAGCGTTCGCTTAATGAGCTTTTCGTTTAGAAGCAGAAGTACTCATCTTCAGACGACGTCAAGTTTACCTCCTCTGAGGCATCGGCAGACCTTGCAGACTGGAATATCAGGGAAAAATTATGAGGTCATTTATCAATGAAGTCATTTTGCACTCGCGGTCCCACGCTTTGTTGATATCCATCCATCGCAACTTGAAGTGAAGATGAGTGGTTGCAGCCAATTTACGGACATGAACGTCTGGTTTATCAACTAGCTGAAAGTATTTATGAAACCCTTTCTGAAAGCCCTGAAAAACTGCCTGTAAGAGTGGGACACAATGTTTTAACTGCTTTGACTTCGGTTCATTTTTATTCTGCACAGTGAGATGGGTAGGTAGGAAGTGCCAGTAGAAAATGACCTCTTTACCTTACATGTGATCGATTGCAGTAGCGATGAGTCCCAAAACACAAACATATTCATCAATGAATCCTATTTCGGAGGTTTTTAGTGTTGGGAGCTCTAGTGTGGTAAAAAGCTTATTCAGCTCATCTTTGTGTTTCAGCAGCCGAGCTGAGGCGTCATAGAGTGAATTCCATCTCATAGTAGAGCTATTTCTAACTCATCCTCAACTTCTTGTCAAGTTGTGGACGTGACCAAAAAGCCATTGTGTTACGACGTTTAAACCAGTTTCAAGTGTCGTGTTTGGACGTTCAAATTCGTTTCAAATGTCGTACCAAGTAAAAAATATTTCAATGTATTTAGACAATATTGAATAAATTGTTTATTGTACATGAATATTGTATTTAAATACAGCACTTAAATGCTTAAATGTGCGTTTTAAATGTATTTGAAAATACATTTTCAGATACATAACTGTATTTAAATACTACCCAACATTGTGTATCAGGAACACTAGAATAGCACATAAAAATATACATCTTACTAACACTTCACAATCTCCTGACTGAAAGAACTATTGATAAGAATAGCTTCCCGACCGAAGTTCTGCACATGAATAGTTGTGCCTAAAGCTAGTACCTTAAGACTGAAACGGTTTCTTAACGAAATACCTGCAAACTAATTCCATTTTGACGACGAGGGCAAGGCTGTATTAGCTCTAAACTAAAAAGGCTAGATATTGAAATGGTTCCCAATTCAAATGACACCTAATTAAATTGCTTGGCACTGCAATTGTTCTCTTCACATTGGAAAAGAAGTTTATATCAATTTGAGAACGTATGTTCGTTTCTGATGCAAGAAGATGGTGACCTGGAGCAAATATGTAGAATTATTCTATGCGAGTTTATAACATTGAGGGTCCATCTATTGGCTCATCATTTTGTGATCGTGCTTATCAATAATTTTTTCCTCTTCATATTGCTGAGTTGTAATCACTTGAAGGGACGAACGCATTAACTTGAGTGATTACCTCTACTGACTAAGCTTTGTTAGGCATTTGACCATGTGACTGTACCTAGTGAACGATCAATAAAATGTATATAACAGCCCTTGTTCATAGAATAATAATCTCTCAGGTCGGAAACAGTTGTGTATACATAGTTGGGAAAACATTCCTGCTTTTAGTTTTTTACGACAATTCATACTATGTGAGTGGTAAAAATTAGACCCGAGTGTAATACGAGTGCATACATTTCTTCCATTCACGATCGTTTCTGCCAAAGATTATTAAAGGATTCTTTCAGACCACCCGCTGTACCAACAGGGAACTGAAAAAGAAACAGAAAACACTGTAAATGTAATCATAAGCACAAAAAGTACGAATTCACAAACAATGAGCCGTCTTACAAGTCATATAAAAACGATCTGAAATCCTCTTCAGTGATTGAGCAAATTTAAGTGAAATCCGTCATTTTTTATTTAATTTATTTTTCATCTGTTTCTTGTACATTTTAATGCATATTGTGTAACGTTGAAAGGGTAATGATAATGTATGAGTTATATTTTTAGACATTTCCATTTTTTCACCAATTGCATACGGCAAAAGACTGCAACTTCTCCCAAATGTTTCTGACCAGAGGGAGTACTATTCTTTCTTAATCTTTGGCTGCTGCACATCCTGGTAATGAATCAATCAAAGCATCGCATTGCCTGTGTTTCTGATCTATAAATGTTCAGTTGAAAAAAATACATGCTTGCTGGGAACTATCGTCCGAGTTTTAGTTCAACTTATTATGTATTGTTTTTCTGAAAACATCATCTTTGACATTCGTATTAATTACAACGGCGGTAATATACTGTAGTTCATAAATATCTGCAGTATTAACTACGAGGATCAACAAAATTAATATGTGCCGCAAATGTATGTACACTGTACAGTGCGTTAGGGGACGTTTGCGCCTAGATTATGAAGGCAGTCTGTTTTATGACAGAAGGTTTTTAATTTCTGCACATTCCCAAGGCCACGTTATCAAATTGAGACAGTGTTTGACCTACACAATTACACGACCACCACTGGTTGCCAGACATGAGACAGTTATGAGAGAAGCATGGATACTAGCTAGACTTTTTAACCATAATAGTAAAATCTCTCCATGGGAGGTCTATGGAGTATCGGTAACTCCACCTGGATTTTTAAGCGATCTGCAAAATAGTAGTTGCTCGGGGTGCCAGGCAGTGTGTCAAGGAATAGACGTTCATTAACCCTTTCGCTCCTGATGGGACGTTTTTGTCCCATGTATATTTTTCACAATACTTGAGTCAATTTTCTTCACTTAAAATGGCTTGGGAAGGGACAAATCAGGGTTACATCATAAGGAGCCAGCAAGGACTACTATAAACAGGACGTGCACCGCCATGTAGCTGACTGCTGGAGCGGAGGCCAGTTCATTGCGTTCAGTTATCCTCCATCTGTCATAGAGCGAATGTTGTCGTAGTCTGTCCCTCGGTTTGAATCGGAGATTGTTGTTTGTTTCGAGGCACATTTCTGCATTTATAAGTGGATACTGTTTGTTTACAAAGTTTATTGCTAATTATATGTATTAAACATGCCGAACAAGTGAGGGGTTGTGAACTGTCGGGGTAATTACAATAAGGAGAACAGGCGCCGCACAGTATCTTCAATGTGCCTATTTCATGTCTGCCATCTCCAAAACTCACACTTCGTCCGGCGAAAGCTGAACACCAACAACTGAGGTATTTTCTTCACAAGGATAAAATTACTTCATTTGATGCTTTCAAACCTGAACGTAACCTGCAGAAGCAGTACAAGAACTTGATTATTTCAAGATCGAAAGAAAGGCNTTAAACAATACCAAATACAACCACATCGTCAAGAACATACCCACACCTGTTAAACAAAACAAAGAGATACACAAAGTAAAGTAAAGAAATAGCAGTGACAGCACAAAAAAAAACACGAAGAGTATCTGCATAAGTATACGATAGACAACTCAAAAGCAATACTATCAAACCACTGCTGGATCTTGATAACTGAACTAAAACGGACAGCAAATGCCAGGCCAAAATTCTATATACACAAGTAGACCCACACGTGAAAATTCACGTGTTTTTACTGAATTTTTCGTTTGATTTGCCAGTGGACGCAGGCTTTGCAGACTTTCCACATTGAAGGATATGCCTTTGGTATCTACAATACAATGCTTACAATACATGTATACCCTACCGAATTTTCTCCTATCTAAATCCTTACGAGCATCACGGAGAGACAGACCAACCAAGAAACTGTCTATTATTGTATAGTGGGATGTAGATGCCTATGAAATCTACCTATCTACATATACATCTAATACTAAGAATGACCGTCGTGTGTTTATATATCTATTTATTTATTTATTTATTTATATGTTTCGTGTCACGCTCTTAAGAATAGATAGGAAGAAATTAGCACTGTCGGTCTTGGTTTCAGTTCACTGGTAAATTAATACACTCATTTTCGCTGTACAAGTGCACTATAATAAGTCACTTTCAAAAAAATTAGAGAGATCCAGAACCTTATATACTCGAGTCCGTATCGTGGATACCGAGTTCGGCAGGGTATTGCATTAAACCTAATAATACCAATGGTTTATTTATTTATTAATTTGTTTGGTGTCCACTTCTTAAAAACATAAGACAACTAGCACGCTCCTAAGGATTTAAATAGGAAAAAATTCGGCAGGGGATACATGGATTGTAAGCATTGTATTATGGATACCAAAGGCACATCCTTTAATGAAGAAACTCTTTCGCAAAGCAAGTGTCCCACTGGCAAATCAAACTGTAAACAAAGCTGTCGTTAACAGAAAATATGCGTATAGAAAGCCAACAGGAGTTCAACAGATGACTTACTGCAATAAAAAATGAATTATTATCTGATGCCGAAGAGCAGGGTGACTTCATTGAGATCCAGCAACAAATGCATAAATCAGGGAATACTGAGCAAGACATGTTCAATAATTCACTTATTCTTGATACTAATGAAGAAATCAAAACTGTTAGTAGGAAAATCATTCTCACTCCAAAAAACAAAGGTTCTCCTCTATTGAATAACAATGTTTTCGACTTAATCTGAGGGAAAAACACATTCAATGCAAGTTTGGATCCAATAGCAGATGATATCATAGAAAATGAAGGAATTCCAGTGGAATTCCTAAATTCACAAACGCATTCTGGAATGCCTCCATATGTACTCAAATTGAAGAAAGATGCAATCATAATGCTTGTAGGTAATTTAAACCCTTGCAAGGGATTACTCAATGGAACACGTCGGCTTATTGTATCGCTCAATGAGCTGTACATCCATGGCAAAATATTAAGTGGGAGCAAGGAAGGAGAAGAAGCATTCATACCCAAAATTTATTTAACTCCAAGTGACATGATACATCTCTTACTTTCAAAATGACCCACTGACGACTCCCAGTGGTCACAGCTTTTGCCATGACAGTAAACAAGTCACAAGGGCAAAGTCACAACAATGTTTGTCTCTTCTTACCTTCACCTGTCTTTAAAAATATTGTTTTGCAAGAAATTTTGCAATAAAAAATTTGGCTTCATATTGTACTTTGCTTTCTGGTGCAATCAATATTTTTGTGTTCATAAACTGAGTTTTCTTTTATTTACTGTTTTATTTCATCCAAAATTTAATCCATATCATTACATAACTTTCAAATGCATGATATTAAAACCCGTTATTTTTAACGGGCATACACACTAGTAATCGTATAATTGACTATGTATCTCCATACCTCTCTCTGTATCTGTGTGTGTCCGTCGCATTACTTCCTATCTATTACGGACAAAAGATTGAGCTGAAATCAGAACAGGTATGCATGTATTACAAGCATTGTATTGTGGATACCAAAGGCGCCGGATCACTATAAAACACGCCATTTTTCCTGTTATCAGATTTCTTCTCTTATATGGCCATGTTATCGGTAAATACGGTACAGAATGGAAGTTCTGTATGTATTCATGAAAAATATTCAGATTATGATAGTACCACGGGTAAAACTGAAAAACATTTTATTTCGTAGATCCTTAATGTAATCACTTTTAATCCAAGGTATTTCAACGGGTACTATCTGGGCTATGTTATCCACATATATAATAGACCATGTATCTCCATCTCTCTCTATCCGTGTGTGTCCGTCCTATTACTTCCTATCTATTCCTGAAGAAATATTATTGAATTGAAATCAGAACAGGTATGGTAGTATAAGCATTGTATTGTGGATATTAAAGGTGTCGGATCACTATAAAATCCTGAAGTTTTTCCTTAATTAGCTTTCTTCTCTTACACGGCCAAGATATCGGTAGATGTGATACAGAATAGAAGTTCTGTATATAGTCATCAAAAATATTCAGATTCTGATGGTACCACAAGTAAAACTAAAAATTATATATTACTAGTGCAATGTGTACCCGCAAAATTCAGGATCTATGAAGTAAAATACATTTTTCATTTTTACCTGTGGTATTATCAAAATTTCAATATATCTCATGAATGTATACAGAACTTCCATTTTCTATTTTATCTACCACTAACAGGGCCGAGTGGGAAAAGAAAGCTAATAACAGAAAAAATGGCATGTTTTATAGTGATCCAGTGCCTTTGGTACCGACAATACAATGCATTGTATTGTCTAGTGCAATGTGTACCCGTTAACTTTGCCATGCGAGCAGCATTGCTTCGTCTTGCCATTTCGCGTTGTTCGTTCGATAGTCTTCTGCGTCTTTCTTGCTGTCGAAGTCTTGCTGCTTCTCTCTTACGGTTAGACACGTTTCTATTTCATGTTGGCCTTTTTCGCCGGAATTTTATTCTGAACTATCCTCTATTATCTCTTTGAAGCTTTTCAAGAAAAATCACAATTCCGAAAACAATAACTCAATTTTCAAAATCTTTGGCCTTATACTAAGTATCAGGTTGTAATAAAAATAATGGCCGATTTCAGAAGCATGCATCTAATCCTTGGTAAATGAACAATAGAGATGTTAAGCTTAGTAAAAATATGAACCCTGAGCAGCTATGCATCTCTGCCATCGGACCACGAAATTATTTATCCCTTGTTGATAAAAAGTTAATGGCTGTGATGCAACAAAATCTTTAAAGGTCGTTTCCACCTCTTGTTTGGACCTAAAAGTTTTACCATCCAAAAATGTGCTTAAGTGCTTGAATAAATGATAATCAGTAGGTGAAAGATCTGGAGAATATGGAGGATGTGGTAAAGTTTCGTATCCTAGTTCTGTGAGTTTCTGGACGGTCATTCTTGCAACATGTGGTCGCGCGTTATCGTGGAGCAGAATTGGACCACGTCGATTCACTAATGCCGGTCTCTTTTCGCTCAATCGAGCATGCATAACAGCGAGATCATTGCAGTATCTCTCTGCATTAATGGTCTCATTGACTCATAAAAAACTGTAGTGAATAACACCTATTGTAGACCACCAGACAGTCACCATAATCTTTTTCTGGTGTAACATTGGCTTTGGGAAGTGTTTGGGGGGCTCATCACGATCGAGCCATTGACCTGATCGTTTACGGTTATCATAAAGGACCCACTTTTCGTCACAAGTGACAATTCGGTCAAGAAAGGGATCGTTGGTGTTGCGCAGAGAGAGCATCGAGCACACTTCAAAACGCCTAAGCTTTTGATTCTCATTGAGCTCATGAGGAACCCATATATCGAGCTTTTTCACCTTTCCAGTAATCTTCAAATGGCGCGAGACTGTTGCAATGCTGATACCAAGTGTCTGAGACATTTCTTTAACACTTTGACGTGGATTTTGCTCAACAACCGCATGCAATTGCTCGTTCTCGAGACTACCCAAACGTCCTCTACCCTCTTCATCTTTAAGGCTTTCATCACCACTCCGGAATTTCCCGAACCACCTTCGTACTGTCCGATCCCTTGTGGACTCTTCTCCCCATGCTCGGTTGATATTGGCAGAAGCTTCGGAGACGTTGTGCCCATGTTTGAACTCGTGCAACATAAGTAGGCGAAGGTCATGTTTTGTCATGTTCATCATGGAGGGATTCTATCCTTCAAAATTATGTTCTGTCGGAAAAGAAGTTACAAAGTATTAATGAGCACACATTAATTCACCATCACCAGCTTGGTCGACTATCACCAGCTTGGTCGACTGGTGAGCGAATCTGCTTTCGAGTGGAAAGACCCGGGTTCGAATCCCGCTGCCAACATGGTTGACGCGGCTAGAAATACGGCATGGGACTTGGGTAAACAACCGAATAATTATCGAAGTAATTATCCGACCCAAGAATGGACCAGAAGGTTCGTTCCTATAGCCTCATTCTATTCTATTCTATTCTAATTGTTATGCATGCCAAGGTTCATCGAAAATAAGCTAAAAAAGTTGTGTTAAAATTACTTTTCAAACACCAGACCTTCGAGCGGCCATTATTTTTGTAACAACCTAATAGTAGCAGGTTACTAGTCTAACTAATTTAAAACATTTTGTTTTGCATTATCAATTAAAAATATCAAAGAATCATGATGAATTTCAAGGATAAAGGTTGAAAGAAAATTTCTATTTCTAAAAATAAACAGATTGTGTATTCTGGATACCAGAATTCAAGTGAAAGGGAATTGAATTGCCACAGAAAAATAATGCAATAGAATGATTTCTTGTATTTCTTAAGCTTTATCCTTGTTGCTATCAAAGCTATCGATTAGAAGAGTGTGACACGGACAGACGGACGGACAGACGGACGGACGCGGCACTTATTAGAGTATAGATTTCAGAGATCCTTAATTTTATCATTGCAAACTGAGAAATTTCAACGGGTACTAACTGGGCCATGTTATCAGTAGATAACATGGCCCAGATACATAATGAAAGACCTATTTATATATTAATACATAATGGTAGACCTATGTATGTCTTATGTATTACAGGTTATGTAATACATAAGATACATAATGGAAGATCTATATATATTAATGAAAAATATTCATTCAAAGCACAATATTTCGGTGTCAATCTTTAATACATTAGCCTTTATAATAAATTAAAATCAATAAAATCTGAACCGTGGAACTTCCGCGGGAAATGTCTAGTAGGTTGATAATATACGAGTTTGTACTAAATGAAAGATCTGTATATAAAAATGAAAAGTTTTCATTCAAAACACAGTAATTCATTGTAAATCTTTCATGTATTCATCATGATAATAATTTCAATTTAGTCAAATCTAATTCGTGAATTTCCACGGAAGCTGTTTCGTTTAGACGTATTGTGAAATATGTCTAAAACATCAAAAAATTTAATGCATAATGCTTTTAAATTTATTTTGAAGAATCTTGAACTTCATTAGATAGGTAAGTATCAAGGACTACTATAAACAGGACGTGCACCGCCATGTAGCTGACTGCTGGAGCGGAGGCCAGTTCACTGCGTTCAGTTATACTCCATCTATCATAGTGCGAACGTTGTCGTAGTCTGTCGCTCGGTTTGAATCGGAGATTGTTGTTTGTTTCGAGGCACGTTGCTGCATTTCTAAGTGGATACTGTTTGTTTACAAAGTTTATTGCTAATTATATGTATTAAAAATACCGAACAAGTGAGGGGTTGTGAACTGTCGGGGTAATTACAATAAGGAGAACAGGCGCCGCACCGTATCTTCAATGTGCCTGTTTCATGTCTGCCATCTCCAAAACTCACACCTCGCCCGGCGAAAGCTGAAGACCAACAACTGAGGTATTTTCTTCAGAAGGATAAGATTACTTCATTTGATGCTTTCAAACCTGAACGTAACCTGCAGAAGCAGTACAAGAACTTGATTATTTCAAGATCGAAAGAAAGGCTTGTGTGTTTGTTCATGACCAACAACTTCAGTGAATGCAGCATTCACTGTTATATTTTATTTTTTTACTCTCTTTCTCTGATATGTAACGCCCGTTCATACTAAACACGATATATACAGATAACTGCAATAATGATTAAATTAAATCGATCATCAGCAAGCCATAACATACGGTTAACAAGTAATTAGAAAATACAGTTTCAATTTAATAACAATCACAACTTTATGTTTTAAGTTTTCGCTCATATAATTTTCCTTTTTCGGTCTTTCTCGGATGTTAAACATCCAATTCAGCTAAATGTAATGATGTCAAGTCTGAGCTGTACCTTAAGAAAATATCTCGCGTATCACCTAAAATGCGTATAATACTTACCACGTCAGAATTTATATGTATCACCAATGATTACCTCTTCAGTCATCATTGAAAAAGCGAAGTTTCATTTGTTTCCCCATGTATATTTAACGTTCATTACGTGATGTGAATATTTACGTATACCCGTAGGTACTGCTGTTCTATCATCTATGATACTATGCATAGAATACTTACCACTTAAGGATTTTATGATAAGGCATCTTCAAAAACTAATGCTGTTACATTTCTTATGTACCAACTTTATTGGAAAAATACGTTTTTGTTTTGTTTATTTGTCTGTGATTGTCGAAAACAAGCCCACTTTGTGTTCCCCACTAACGCTCAGTGCGTTCAAGAACGGCATTAGTACCACTGTTTAAGACACTTCATCCCAACAATGGTTTTTGCTTCTATGTCTGTTTGTTTATATGCGTGAATGTTTGTATGTTTGGTTGTTTGCATTGGAAAAGGTTTAACTATAATCAATTTGTAAAGTCTAAAACTCCAGCAACTCGGCGTTCTACAAAGCGGCCACTAAGCTCATACAATAATACATGTTAAGTCCGGGCAAAATTGGTATTTCAAAGCATTACAGTGCTTTAAACCTTTTAAAATTCACTGTAAAACCTTATTATTCCTTCTATTGCTTGAAAGAAGTAATTTTGTTCAATTTGTCCGATAGAAAATGTTATGTTACTAAGAATGCAATGGCCTCCGCTACCGTAGTCAGCTAGGCGGCGATGCACGTCCTGGTGATAGTAGTCCTTGGTAAGTATTGATATTATATTAGTTGACTGTGTATGAGGATCCATTGAAAAGTAATTTATATGTTAGTTTTAAAATCCGTAGATTTTTTTCAATTTGCTTGATTTAGATTTAGCGTTAGTATTATAGACAAGCAAAAAAACTTTGACCACGAGTAAAACTGAAAAATTATTTTCCATCTATCTTATACTAGGAATGACCGTTGGGTGTGTATATATTTATTTATTCATATATTTTTTATTTACTAGTGTACCCAGCCGTCAAAAATGATGGCAAATACTGTTGGAAAGATATTGAAAAAATTACATACTCGTATAACAAGGCAATGTAATATATTTAGTTATATGTATGTGTATATATATATATATATATAACTAAATATATTACATTGCGTTCCTATATGTAATTTTTTCAATATCTTTCCAACAGTATTTACCATCATTTTTGACAGCTGGGTACACTAGTAAATAAAAAATATATAAATAAATATATATAAATATATATATATATATTTACAATGAACAAACGTTTTAAATTGAGTATTTCTTTAATGACAACATTCCTAGTAAAAAAATCATCTACCAAATTACCTTTAACATCAGTTTCTTTAACTGCTGTACCCGTGCACCGAACTTGGTATCCACGATACTGACTCGAGTATATAAGGGCTCTGGATCCATCTAGTTTTTTTGAAAGTGACAAGAAACGTATGAATAAATATATAAATAAATATATAAACACACGACGGTCATTCTTAGTATTAGATTTATATGTGTCGTGTCACGCTCTTAAGAATAGATAGGAAGAAATTAGCACTGGCGGTCTTGGTTTCAGTTCACTGGTAAATTAATACACTCATTTTCGCTGTACAAGTGCACTATAATAAGTCACTTTCAAAAAAATTAGAGAGATCCAGAACCTTATATACTCGAGTCTGTATCGTAGATACCGAGTTCAGCGGGGTATTGCATATTACAATATACATACACAAGCTCGCAGTTGCTTTCAGTAATGCTGAATTTCTGTATCTAGAATATGACACGAATGGTTATAAATACTTCTATTGCGGCTCAAAAATACTGTATTCTAAGTGTTTATTATACACTAGATTTGCCATCATTTTTGAGGGCACGAGTACACTAGTGAATATATGATGTACTTCCAGTCTGTATCTATCGATAACATGACCGTGTAGGAGTAGAAAGCTAATAACGGAGCAAAAGTTGAGTATTTTATAGTAATCCGGCTCCTTTGGTATCCTCAATACAATGCTTATAATACATGCATACCCGTTTTGATTTCAGTTCAATAACTTTTCTTCAATAATAGATAGGAAGTAATGGGACGGATGCACACAGATACAGAAAGAGAGAGAGAGAGATGGAGATACTACACTGCCCATTATATAAGTAGATACTTTACTTCAGTGTTCACTTGCGAAGAGTTGTCTGAAATCCTACAATCTCACCCCTTAAACCCCGATGAAATTCTAGCACACGGCATATTTACAAAAAAAAAAGAGACAAAAAAACAGCTTATCTTTTTACGTTTATACAAGGTGGTCCATACGTAAGGTACCTTTTTAAAACTATTATAGCTATAAAACTACATATTCTAAAGAGATTTAGTTAACTCAGAATTAATGAGGCGATTTCAAATTTTTTTACCATCGTATCAAGTCAACCGACAATCACAACATATTGTCCAAAAAATTCCTAAAATCCACCCCTTAAAATAATTCGCTACGCAATGGAACAACGAGCAAAATAAGTGGAACTTTACTTCCGATGTAATTGTTCGGTTACTGCAGTTCATAGGAATAACAGGAATATTGATTGTATCGAAAAAAAATTCTTCGAAGAACTGCACAAAAAAACTCCCATTGAAATTTAGAGAAACTGGGACAACAGCAGACAGACAACGTTGTGGCAGGCCACGGACCATACGAACTGATGCTTCAATTCAGCTTGTTGCAACGAGTGTTGCTGATCGGCCCAAAACGTCAACTAGGAGACGTTCAATTCACCTGAGAATGTCACGTACCTCACTGCAACGCATTTTGGCAAAAGATCTTATGTAGCAACCTAATAAAATCAAATTTACTCAAGAACTCTATCTTGCGGACTACCAAAAGCGATTAGATTTTGCGAATAGATTTCTGCAGCTTGCAGAAAATGAAAACTTTGTAAAGAATTTAATTATGACTGATGAGGCACATTTTCACCTCAATGGTTTTGTGAACAAACAAAGTGGCAGATTCTGGGCTTCAGAAAATCCAAAAGAAATTTATGAACGTCCACTTCACTCAGCTAAAGTAACAGTATGGTGTGGCATCACGTCTTCGAGGATCATTGGATCATATTTTTTTGAAGATACCAATGGTGATGCAATTTGTGTTAATGGAAACCTGTATAGACAGATGATTCAAGAATATTTGATACCTGAAATTGGAGATAATAACACAGAGATTACCCTTTTCCAACAAGATGGAGCTACAGCGCACACAGCGAAAGAAACATTTCAAATGTTATAAGCAATTTTTTCAACAGATTTATTTCTCGTTTTGGTGATATACAGTGGCCGCCTCGGTCTCCAGATCTAAGTGCTCCTGATTTCTTTCTCTGGGGATACTTAAAGCAAAATGTTTACGTTGAAATACCTGATACTTTACAGCAAGTGAAACTAAACATCATTCAAGAGATCAACAACATTTCACCAGAGACATTAAGGAAAGTAATGAACAGAACCGTTGAAAGAGCAAGCCATTGTTTGACTAATAATGGAGGTCATTTAAAAGATATTGTATTCCATAATTAAACGTATTTTATTGTTTCATTTATAAATTCATATTAAACTTTGAATTTTTTTTATTCTGAATTTACCAAATCTCTTTACCATTTTTAGTTTTATAGCTATAATAATTTTAAAAAGGTACCTTACTTATGGGCCACCTTGTATAAATCCACTTGTCCTATAACGGCCTTACTCAAACAGCTGAAGTTGATAGCACATCCCCAACAAACACCATCAATTAATCGCTGAAAACTGGAATTGTTTCTGGTGGTTGGAAGCAGATAAATGTCACTCCTTTTTAAAAGAAGAAAAACAAAGAAGCACCCAATAATTATCGTCCAATCAGTCTAACATCTGTCATTAGTAAAACTATAGAAAGATTACTCAAATTTCGTATAATAAAAAATCTCTTAGCCCAAATCTTGATTACTGACACCCAGCATGAATTTAAAGAAAAACGTAGCTGTCTCACAAACAACTTTGTTGGAAAAGTCAACCACATATACGACTGTACAAAATCCGTACGCCTGGTATACCTCAAATTTCAAAGAGTCTTTGACAAAGTTCCCCACGAAAGGCTAATGACCAAAGAGAAAACTAATAATTTACGAGGCCGATACTCTCGATGAGTACGAAACTGGCTCACTGGTCGCACTCAACGAGTGATAATTCATGATCGAATCAGTGATTCGATGCATGTAACATCAGTAGTGCCCCAAGGGAACGATTTAGGCCAGCTCATTTTGATTATCTACAGTGTAAATAATCAAAATGAGCTGGCCTAAATCGTTGTCAATTCTACACCAACGACACTGACTTGGGAATCATCAGTAAAATCAATTAATTCATCAAGAACACGAAGCTGTTACGGAGTGCTCACTGAACGAGACTGAGTAATTATTCAATGACCTCACTCGTAGACTACAATGCACTGAAATTGGCAAATAAGCTCTAAGATCCATAAATGTTCAGTAATGTACGTTGGTGCTAATAATTATAACCAGCTTTCCCAACACACATTGAATGACATATCTAATGAAGTAACCCAGTAACAGGAACATTTTGATCATTATCACTGAAAATCTCATGTATAACAAACAACTACAAAAAATATCAGAAACGAGAGCAGGATCTGTGGTTTCATTGTAAGAAACTTTGAATATAAGTCAAAGAACATAATATCACCGCTTTATAAAGCGCTAGTCCAGCCATAGCTGGAATATACAGTGCAACTCTGGTCTCCTACCCTACGAAAAGACATTAACAAAATGGAAAAAATTCTGCATGAAGTAACGAAAATGATTTCTGAAACCCGCAATCTTAGTTGCAAAATGCATCTTCAACAGCTTGAACATATTTCCCTAGAACAGAGAAGACTGCGAGGAGGACTGATTGAGGTGCATAAATATCCCAACGACTTTAACGATGTTACCCTGGGAAGGCTCTTCGACAGATACGATAATGTGCGAACAAGAAATAACGGCCAAAAACTAATAGTAAGAAACTTCAAGACATCCCAAACTCTAACTTTCTTTCAAGTTAAAGTTGCTGGAATCTGAAACCAGCTGCCAGAAAATACCGTTTCTGCTGACATTGTGAACACATTCAAAAACCATTTTGCCAAATATTAGATAAGAAGATTCACAGCATCACCAAGTATTGATTCAAGATAACATGGGACTTTGATACCAGCTCAAGAATGGATCAAACGGCACGTTCTTGTTGCTATATTATTCTTTTCTATTAATGATTCCCTGTATCCTGCTTGTGTTTTGCCAACTGCGTTCACGAAACCTGAAATTCAAATGCAGTGTTTTTTTCTAGTTCCAAGTCTGCCAAAAATGGAGGGCCAGCGGAACGGCTTCTAATTTCCGTCGGCCGGGAAGTGACAAGTTTTGCCCACAGCGGTGCGTAAAGAGGGCGACCGCAGAAGTCCCTCTGTGCCACGGCCAAAAGCCGACCAATAGGGAAGGCCCTCTGTGTCACAGCCAAAAGCCGACCAATAGGGAAGGACCTCTGTGCCACAGCCAAAAGCTGACCTATAGGGAAGGCCCTCTGTGTCACAGCCAAAAGCTGACCTATAGGGAAGGCCCTCTGTGTCACAGCCAAAAGCTGACCTATAGAGATGGTCTTCTGTGCCACGGCCAAAATATGACCAACAGGGAAACACTGTCTTCGTCACTGCCAACAGTAGACCAATAATAAAGACCGCCTTCGTCACAACCAAAAGACGACTAATAAGGAAGGTCGTCTTCGTCACTGCGAACAGCCGACGAATATTCACCCATTCTGTTTCCC